>JARBWK010001380.1:0-19493 GCA_030556195.1 Anolis apletophallus | reverse complement strand
TGAACACAGATGGTTTTTGGGGTAGAGACATTGGGAGTTACAGTTTTTTTTTGTTAAAACAATCAAAGAGCACCCTAATAATATGTTTTTAATGTATTTATACACTCAGTGTGAAACCTGGGCCTGTTTCGATGAACACAACATAGATATCCTGGCAGGAATGGCAGAAAGACACAAACTTCCCACACAGAACTCCCATAACCAAGAGAAAATACTATAAGAGTTTGGTGGGCATTGACCTTGGGTTTTGGAGTTGTAGTTCACCTATATCCAGAGAGCACTGTGGACTGAAACAATGTTGGATCAGGACCAAACTTGGCATGAATACTCAATATGCCCAAATGTGAACACAGATGGAGTTTGGGGAAAATAGACGACATCTGGGAGTTACAGTTTCTGGGATTTATAGTTAACACACAATCAAAGAGCATCCTGAACTTTTGCAACAATGGAATTGAACCAAACTTGGCATATTGAACTCTCATTACCAAAAGAAAGTACTGAAAGGGTTTGTTTGGGAATTGACCTTGAATTTGGAAGTTGTCATTCACCTACACCCACAGAGCACTGTGGACTCAAACAATGTTATGTTATGTTGTTGTTTGTTTTCTATCCAGAATCACAATGTTGGAAGGAGGCTCAACACTTTAAGGTCCCTAAAACAGGCACGGGAGAACTTCGGCCCTCTGGGTGCTTTGGACTTCAATTCCCACCATTCCTAACAGCCAGAGGCCCTTTCCTGCTTAAGTGGCTGAGGGCGGAAAAGGAAAAGGGCCTGAGGCTGCTAGGAATGGTGGGAGTTGGAGTCCAAAACACCTGGAAGATCCAAGTTTGCCCATGCCAGCTTTCGACAGAGACCTCTTCCTCCCCCTTCCGCTTCAAGCCCTTTCTTCCCCCTCCTGCCCAACACTTACTTTTTCTTCTACACTGCTGCTTCTGCTGCCATTTTGATCCGAGGGGGCAGTGTGAGCGTGTTCAGGAGGGGAGGGGGGAGGGAGGAAGACGTGAGCCGTGTGGGCGCTACTGCGCAGACTCGTCCCAGAGCAAAGTGAGGCAAAGTGAGCAGAGCGAGGCTGGGAAGAAGGGAGCCCGAGTGGAGAAGAAAAAGTGTTTGGCAGGAGGGGGAAGAAAGGGGATTGGAGGTTCCAATTTCCCGCGGCACACCTGATGATCGCTCAGGGCACAGTAGTGCGCCATGGCACACTGGTTGGGAAACACTGCCCTAGAACACAGGTGTCAAAACGCAAAGTCCTGCAGGCCGAATCAGGCCTTCCTTGTCATTTTATGTGACTTTCCTCTAGATGCTGGGCTACAACTCCTATATTCCTCATCATTAGACATCATGACTGGAGCTGATGGGAGTTGGGATCTGAGGAACATCTGGACGGCTGAAGATTGTTCTGTTTCATCTGGAAAGTGGGGTTGCACCTTAGATACAAGGATTCTGGATATTATGTATGGCTTTAAGATATCCTTTAACCTTTCCCAACCTCAGAGTCACAAATGATGTTGGGTTGCCATTCCCATCATCCCCATTCTGCATGGAGAATGATCAAAAGTGATAGAAGTTGTCCTTCAAATAACATCTGGGCACCCAAATTGAGTAAAAACTTAAGAGCACCAACCATGATGTAAAGAAATGATAGTTGGCCTTCTGTTTCCAAGGATTCTCTGTCCATGGATTGGACAGCCCTTTGAAGGCAACCATGATGTTGATGTGGCCCTCGATTAAAGTGATGGCCCTGCCCTAGAACAAGAGCCCAGGAAGAACTGACCATGTTCGGTAGACCCAAGGGACCGAACTTCCTTCCAGTTTTAGAGAGACTACTAGTTCTTGGTGGCATTTTTAGAGGACCATTTTGGGAGAAAGGTGAGATCAATATCAAATAAATCAACACAAAGATGAACTTCTCATAAGTTGGTGATTCCTAAGGAAAAAGGAGGCCAGAATAGCTGCAGTGAGGCTCAGCAGTGCAACTACTACTACTACTACTACTACTACTACTACTACTATAACAACTACAACTTTATTTATCGCTTGTCCTGTCTCCCCAGAGGGACTTGGGGCAGCTTACAACCAAACAAATAGATATAATTATATACACAGAAAGTGATCACATAAAAACAAAATAGCACAACAATATAAACACAAATAAACAAACAATTTTAAAACACCATAAAAGCAATATATGATGCCATTTTAATTCCTTGGGCTGTAATTGGAAATGATGGCATTTTTGAAACTCCAATTTAGCAGGCAAACTTCAGTGCTCCGGGCATTTTGGACTTCAACTGGCATTCCCAAGTTTTTGTCTGATGGATTGTGAGTGAACCTAATATTGATTTACTTTATTTATATTCCGCTCTTCTCACCCCGAAGGGACTCAGAGCGGATTACAGGTACACATACTTAGCAGACAATCCCTGCCGTTTCCACATACACAAGATATAGACGAACAGAGGCAAACGCTGGCCACCAGGGGGAGCTGACGTACTCCTCATCTCTCAGTGTTCCCAGCGTCCCTTGTTGTACCTTCCGCATTCCTCAGCGATCCTGGAGTTCTTTAATGGCCTCATAATTCAGTCAAAATTTGCCATAATATTTCAAAGACAGATTGATAGTGCCGATAATTTGACCAGAAATCTCAGTGCAACCAATTGGAACAAATGGCCAGGTGTTGCACACCGGCCGTGAACCAGGGCCCTTTAAATATTCACACAACTACGGCTGGAAATAACAGTCTATTTATTGAAGTAAAAATGTTACCCCCCAGTAAACATGAAAATAGCCAAGGCAAAAAGCATTTGAGAAAATCCCAGGAAATGTTTCCAAAGCCTCAGGCTAATTAAGTTGTAAGGTCTCTGAATATAAATCCACTAAGAAGCAACAGATCTTAAAATTAGGTTAGTCCCAAAAAAAGGCAAGCTCAAAGTTCTGTCATGAATGACCAAAAAAATCATGAAATCAGGAATTCATGGAACTGCTTGCAGTAGAATCGAAAGTTGACCAGGAACTGAATTTCAACCTTAACAGGGCTAATAACAAGACCTCAACATCTAACATTTCCCTCCCTTTTCCTGGGAAAGTAACAGCTGCGGCTAGAATCAGCAAGCCAGGTGTCTCAATTCCCGCCCACTGGACTCTCAGAAAAACTAAATTCCCTTAACTGCTTTTCCAGAGTTTCATCACCTTGGCCCTGCACTGAAAATCACACAGATCTCTGCACAACACCACAACCCACAACCCCTGAAGACACAGAAGCCACAGGCCCAACACCGTTAATATTGCATTGTATTATTCAGATAAGCTTCAGCTTTATGTGACTCCCGAATCCATGGGAGATGCGTTCCTGAATTTTCCAAGGAAACAGGAAACCAAGGATAAATGCAAACCCTATTAAAATAAATAAGGTCTGTCAATAGTGGACATAAAGTCTTTCTTGGAAGTCATGTTGGATTTGGGCAGGTGAATCAATACCACTCCTATAGCTTAACTATAGGCTATAGGAGTGTTGTAAACCAACAGCTGAAACTTATCTACATATCTAATCTGCTGAAAAGGCTCTTCATCTGAGGTAGTCCTTTCCACTGTTGGCTGGGCCTTACCATGAGGAAGTTCATACTTGGCTGGAATCTTATTTCTTGTAAGTTGAATCCGATAATTCAGATCCTTCCATTCAGATCCACAGAAAAGAAGCTTACTCCATCTTCAGTCATCTCGTCACTCAGCTTTTTCTTCTCTGGGATGAACCCTTTCAGCTGATCCTCATGGGATTGGGCTTCCGGGTCTTGCACAAAACAAAGCAATTATTCAAGTTATGTAAAGTTTTCCTTTTCCGGAATTGAGTGGCCCAACCAAATCTTGACATCACCCTTTTGTTCTCTGGAACATGGAGAAATGTTCTGACCGAAGGCACTTTCTGCAAGAAGAACACCAGATGGAGAGACAAGCCATAATATCTCAAAGATTGATTGATAGTGCCGATAATTTGACCAGAAATCTCAGTGCAACCAAAGGTTTGAAGTGGAACAAATGGCCAAGTTAATATTGCATTATTCAGATATGCTAGTATTTACCAGCGAGAGAAAGCAGCACTATCATGATACAGATTATTAATTAAGATCTTCATTGGAACCTTTTGTTCATTTCCGTAAAATGAATAATGGTGAGGAGACAACTACTGGAAATGAAAAGAAAGGGGGAAATGGGGAGATGCAGATATAGAAGCGGATAGAAGTAAAAATCAATGAACCAAAAACAACCGAAAACGTTAATCTTGCATTTTAGTTGAATGCTGGACCTGGTGCTTGCTGTTTTCTACAGGGATTTCTGTCCCTCTCCATTAAGGACCCAGAAGGATTCGTATTCCTCTGAAAGAGAAAAGACTTTCAGATGAAGTCACCAGGGACAAAGGGATGGGACATGAAGTTGATATCGAGCAGGAATTTGGGGGTTTTGCTGTGAAGGCAGAGAACAGTCAGACCACCAAAGAGGATCCGATATAGCCCTGGTGAGATAGGAAGCAACCAATCCAGTTTTCCCTGAATTTCCCCAAATTAAATTCTCACCAAGTTGAAGAAACACCACCCAGTTGTTTATTTCGTTCCAGCTGGAGCGGATGTCAAGCCGCAATCATTTGCCCAAAAGCTGACGTACAACGCAAAACATTACATTACATACGTGGTCTTAATGACCCCATCAGTTTAAACCCTATGTTAATCTAATTAGCGATTGTATAAAATATGGTCACATCTTTGTATTAGTTAACTTTGGGTCACCCTGACAGATATGGCAGAGTTATGCTGCTGTTGAATACTGTATAGGTATGTATTAGCCTGAATATCATTTGTTTTATGGGCTAGAATAGGTTTATATGTATGAGCAACCGTTCTTGAAATGTTTTCACTTTAATTTTTATACTATGTGGACGCCAAATATTTCTAATTACGCCTTGATAAAGCCAGAAGGTGAAACGGTTTTAGGTCGTGATATCAGCACTAGCATGCCGTCGGCTTTTGGATTTTTTTTCCCTACTGATTCAGACTCTTACTTTGTCTTCGCATTCCTCAGCATTTGCTGTTTGTGATATGTGATTTCACTGATTGCTCAGCACTTCTCCATGCTCCGCGCCAGCCGCAATTTCCCACTTGTTGATTTTCTCCTTGATCGTGTGTTTGGACTATATAGCCCTTCTGTTCCTGCCCCATTGTGGACTGAGACTTTACCCACTCGATATCGGGACTAATTTGGACCGTCAGACCCATAAGTGGTTTGGATATTGACTCATATCTTCAGGACTGTTTGTAGGCTCACCTGCGGACTGGTATTGTACTGACATGTATTGATATGTATTGTTGAATTATTATTGTTGAAATTCTAGTTAACACTCTTGTGTTTTTCTTGCTTCTCATAGTCTGTTTGTTTAATACTAAAGTTCAAACTCCCCAATCAGGAAGCCAGCGCCGCTTCGGGCTTTCGACCAATGAGAGCGGAGGAGGCGATCCAAGCGGGAAACAATGAACCGGGATGAAATGATGAGCGGATTAAATGACTTAATGTTTGTCCAAGTGCCGACGATAACTCCAGGAGTCCTCAAACTAGCTTTCTGTATTGTCTCAAGCGACGGAAATAAACGTCTTGGTCTGGCGAAGATGCCAGACCCCGGTAATCCGTAATCCATGGATATGGGGTTCATTGATGATATCTTGTCTTTGGTTTCGGCCAAAGGAATGAAAACAATGAATGAGGCAGATGGGATATCCAAATCCTCCCGAAGGCAGGATGTCCCCTTTGTGAGGAATGATAAGAATCGCCATGGGGCATGTCCTTCAGATGGGCAGGCGCCGATGTCTGAAGGCGCGTGCCCAAGGGACATATCCTTCAAATGGACCGACTCCAAGGTTTGAAGGGACGTGTCCGCTGTTATTGTCCATGCAAATGTCCTTGTTAAGTCCTTTGTGTTAGGGTATTAACTGGCCCAGGAAATGAGAGATTCCTTGGAGCCTTGGCATGCTGGGGTCACGAAAAGGTGGCATTTCATATTTTCATATAGGAGCACAGGGAAGGGGAAAGCATATAGGGAATACATTCATATTGGGGAAAATGGGGACCATATAATCTCACATCAGCCCATCCCACCCACAAGAGTCCATTGGAATTCATAAATCATGAGGAAAGTCCATGGGGTCTGGAACAAAAAAAGTGTCCAAAAAGTTTCTGAAAGTCCTCCAAAGGTAGGCAAAAGTCCATAAAAGTTCCAGAAAGTTCATAAAATGTGGGTTACAGGGGCATTGCCATGTGGGCCATGGGAAGAGCCTTAGGTTCCCACATGGGGGAGAGATCGGGGATAATGGGATCATTCCAGCCTGGTGTTCTTGGAAAAACTATGAATTCCTTGGTTTTATTTATTTATTTTATTATTTGTATTTGTGAGTCGCCACTTCCAGCGTGGCTCGGTTTTGAACTATCTTTTACAGAGTCCTGGGCAGGGGTGGGGGGTCATCTCCGATATCAAAGTGAGTACATCCAATTGCGTCCTTTTGCTTCCTACATTTTAAGGCTGGATGTTAGCTGAGAGCCACCATGGCCTCCATGTTGGAGTAAGACTGAGAGACCGGGGCTCAAATCCATGATCCTCTATGGAAACCCATTGGGAATTCTCACTCAGCTTCAGAAGAAGGCAAACTGGCAAATCTTGCCAAGAAAACCCCACATAGCTTCACCTTGGGGTCACCACAAGTTGGAAATCACCTGAAGATACACAACAATTGTAGCTAGAACCTGACAGAGCAACCTGAAAGGGGAAATGGATATGCCACCATTAAGATTTGGCTGGGATTGTAATGTTTGGGCTAAACTAGAGTAGACCCACTGTATTAACTGTTGAATGGTGTATCAACACAAAGATAAATCTGATGGATTAGATTATGCCCTTATCATTGCCTATCTTGCAAGGCCACTCCGAGTCCCCCTTGGGGTGAGAAGGGCAGGGTATACATGTGGTCAATAAATAAACAAATAACCATCACTCATAAAAACACCAAAAATACCACGGAAGAGACTTACAGCCCCCCCCAACATTACAATGTATGCGCAAAACCACATATATACACATACATATACACATATCATTCACACAAAACACATGTACACACAAAACACATACACAAACTGGGCCACAGCAATGCGTGGCAGGGGACGGCTAGTAATCTCATAAATTAGTCAATCCCACAACATTGATACTAATGATAAATTGTATACACACTAGTAGTGGCAGAGTGTAGCACAGCAGTTCTCGTTTGTGCCTGGAGGGCAGGGGACAGGGCCTGGGGTCCCATTAGCATTAGAGCCGGCCGTGCCAGAACTGGATTCTGAGGATGAGCTAGATGACTGGGGCGCAGGGCAGCTTTCCCCGCAAGAGCCTCTTTCACCCACAGAGAGCTTGGCCTGGGAAGAAATGTGTTTTGGTCCGAGGGATGATTCAGATAACCAGGTGCAGTCTGATAGTGATCCAGGGAGTTATGAACACCCGGGAGGGAGATCTTCCCAGGAGCCCCCTGAGGAAGATATGGAACAAAGCGCATGGGAAATGGCTAGGGAGGAAAGCTCTCAGAGAGATAGCAACACAGCTGCCGAAAGACAAGGTCGAACCTTTGATAGGAGACGGAGCATTGAGGCTAGTAGGAGGGATTGGTCCCGAGCCCTAGACCGGCCGAGGTCCGTCAGCAGAGATTGGAGACGAAGAAGCCTAGGCGTCGAGGACCTCGGCCGAGGATTAAGTATAGGATCCGTGGGAACGAATCCTCAGTTCTCCGGCCACGTCTTACCTGAATAGGCGTGAAGCGGAGTGGGACCACAAGCTTAGCCGTGGTCATCAAGCCTTGCCTTGCTGTGCCTTGCATTACCTTGCCTTGTTTCCTGATCCGCATTGGTTGCGGAGCCTTGCCCTGTTTCCTGATTCGCATTGGTTTGCGGAGTCTTGCCTGGTTTCCTGATCCGCATCGGCTGCGGAGCCCTGCCAAGCCTTTTGCCTATTTTGCTACATTATCTTGGACATTGTTACTTTGAACCTTTTGAACTATATCTTTCACATTGGACTATATTCTTTGGAACTGTTTTTATACTCAATAAAGTAGTTAGCCTTCAGTACGGCTCTGTGTGTGTGATTAAGGGGCCCGCCAAGTCTGTGCATTGTGACAGTTGGCCGGAGAACCTACGAACCCCTTATCACACCACGGGACGCGAAAGAAGAGACCCCGGCAGTCGCAGCCATGGCAGGCCTGACGGACGCGGAGGTGGCAGCCCTGCAACAGGAGGTGGGAGAGCTGAGGACCAGAGCTGGACGCCACCCGGGAGTGAACGCGCCTAGCCATTTTGGGGGCAACCCTGCCCAAGTTGAGGTGTTTCTTTGCCAGGTGGACATGTACCTGGAGCTGCGACCCACCGAGTTTGCGACTGACCGAGCCAAAGTGGGGTTTATCTTCAACTTGATGGAGGGCACGGCAGCGACGTGGGCTACGTCGTTGATCCAGGCCCAGTCTCCCCATACTCAAACACTGCGGGCCTTCAGAGACGCTATCCGGGCGACCTGGGGCCCACCCGTGAACGAAGAGTTGGCCGAGCGTGACTTAGCCCGACTGACGATGAAGGATCTGTCCCTGTCCCAATACATTTCTCGCTTTCGAGTGCTGGCCGCCCAGGTGCAGTGGAACGTCTCGGCGTTGCGTTACCACTACACCGCGGGGCTCACCTCGGAGCTCCAGCAAGAGATGTTAAAGCACCCCCGCCCCGCGGATTTGGAGGCGGCGATCACCTTGAGTTTACGTGTCGAAGCGGGACTGCAAACCCGGCGGCGGTGGGATACCAAAGTGGTGGAGAAGCCGACGGCGCGGGAGCCGGGGACTGGACAGTTCGTGCCCCGACAGCTCGCTCAGCCACCACCGGGCTTGGATGAACCGGAACCCATGCAACTCGGCACGGTGCGGCCCAAGGTGGACCAGGCAGAAAAAGCACGGCGGCAGCGTCTGAACTTGTGTTGGTACTGCGGGGGGGCTGGACATTTTTCCAAGGAGTGCCCCCAAAAGCCGCGTGGGAAGACTCCCCGAGCCTCCGCCGCGGTTGGAGGGGTCCCAGAGGCTGAAGAAGCCATCCAGGTGACGGGGGAAGGTGCCGGCCGAGTGTAAGAGGGTTCGCTCACTCGGCCGACGTCGCTTCTCTTCCTCCTGAACCCAAGACTGGACAATTGTTCCTTGTAATGGTTGGCCTGTGGTCGCCCGAGAAGGGACCGATGATGGTCCATGCCATGATTGACTCGGGAGCCACCAACAACTTCATTGATGCAGACTATACCAAGTCTGCCGGATTACAATTTCTGGATCTCCAAGAGCCAAAGGGTGTACAGACTATTGATGGGAGAACCCTGAAAACGGGGGCTGTGACTCAGTATACGGCCCCTACCAAGATGTGGACTAGCTCCCATAAAGAGGACATTTCTTTTCTTGTAACCAAGCTCCCTGATTTTCCCATTGTTCTGGGCATTGTGTGGCTCGCTCTGCATGATCCCCAGATTTCCTGGACTAAGAGACAGCTCGTTTTTTCCTCCGACCATTGCCAGAGTCATTGTCTCACGGCTCGGGCTTGTCAGGCCCAAGAGGTGGAGGAGGTGGCCACGCTGCCCAAGAAATATGCTGGTTTCTGGGACGTTTTCAGCGAGAAGGAGGCTGAGCGCTTGCCTCCCCACCGGCCCTATGACTGTGCCATTGAACTCGAACCTGGAGCCCCTATCCCGCGGGGAAGACTCTATCCTCTCTCGGAACCAGAGCAACAGGCTCTCCGGGATTTCCTGGATGAGAATCTGCGGAAAGGCTTCATTCGGCCTTCCCAGTCCCAGCGGGGCGCCCATTCTGTTTGTTAAGAAGAAATCGGGGAGTTGCGGCTCTGTAATGACTATCGAGGACTCAACAAGATCACGGTTCAGAACCGCTACCCCCCCCCTGATCCCCGAGCTGCTGGAGCGCATGCGGGGAGCCAAGGTGTTCACTAAGCTGGATTTGAGGGGCGCCTATAACCTTGTCCGGATCCGCCAGGGTGACGAATGGAAGACGGCTTTCCAGACCAAGTGGGGCAGTTTCGAATACCTGGTGATGGGATTCGGTTTGTGCAACGCTCCAGCCTGTTTCCAACATTTCATGAATGACATTTTCCGGGACCTGCTCGATCGTTATCTGGCAGTCTACCTGGATGACCTGCTGATTTTTTCTCCGGATCAGGCGACCCATGACCGCCATGTCAAGGAAGTGCTCAGAGACTGAGAGCCCACGGGCTCTATGCTAAGCTGGAGAAGTGTGCTTTTGATCTGCGGGAGGTTGACTTTCTGGGCTACCGCATCTCTCCAACGGGCATTGCCATGGATGACACCAAGGTCCAAGCTGTGGCTGACTGGGCAGCTCCGGCCAGCAAAAAGGACATTCAACGATTCCTGGGCTTTGCCAACTACTACAGAAAGTTCATCCCTGACTTTGCCAAGTGGGCCGATCCTATCACCCAGTGTTTGCGGGGAAAGGTGCCGTTCCGGTGGACGCCGGAGGCGGATGGGGGGTTCCGCAAGTTAAAGCAGCTGTTCACCACCCCGCCGCTTCTGCAGCACCCCAACCCCGCACCCCTTTCATCGTGCAGGCCGATGCTTCGGACGTGGCGGTGGGAGCGATCCTGTTACAGCCTCAGGGGACGGACTTGTTGCCCTGTGCCTACTATTCCCGGCAGCTGACGGCTCCGGAAAAGAACTATACCATTTGGGAGAAGGAACTTTTGGCCATCAAGGTGGCTTTCGAAGTCTGGAGACATCTGCTTGAAGGGGCCAAATTCCCGGTGGAGGTTCACACCGACCACCGGAATTTGGAACACTTGAAGTCCCAGCGCAAATTGAACCAAAGGCAACAGAGATGGTCCCTGTTCTTTGAGAGATTCAATTTCCGCATTCACTATGTGACCCCCAAGCAGACCAAGCAAGCTGATGCGCTGTCGCGGAAACCGCAGTACGTTCGTGGGGGCGAGGGGCTTTCTGAGGCCCGTCTCCTGAAAGCGGAGAACTTTGCTGCGGCCCGGGCGGCTCCTGTAAACCCTCCGTTGGCTCCGCCGGCCCCTAAGGACAAGCGGCCTCTGAGCAAGCGGGTCCAGGCGCGCCAACGGACCGATCCCTGGGTGCAAGACCAGCTGACTAAGGGGTACAAGCCCCTTTCCAGGTAAGGATGGGGTACTTTACCACCGTGACTCTGTTTATGTTTCCCCGGGCCCGAGAGGAGGACATTCTTAAACTATGCCATGATAGTCGGGCCGCCGGCCATTTCGGGCTGTTCAAGACCCTGCAATTGGTCTTAAGGGATTTCTGGTGGCTTAAGGTGCGGAGGGATGTGGAGGACTATGTGGGCTCTTGCCCTGTGTGTCAACGGGCCAAGAACCCGGGGGGCAAGCCGGCCGGTTTGCTCCAGCCGCTTCCCACCCCCTCTGCTCCCTGGAAGATGATTTCGGCTGACTTCATCACAGACTTGCCCAAGTCCAAGGGCTTCACCACGATCCTGGTCGTGGTGGACTGTTTCACCAAGATGGGACATTTCATCCCCTGTGTGGGGGTGCCTACTGCCAAAGAGACTGCTGATATGTTTGTGCAACATGTGTTCCGGCTGCATGGCCTGCCTCAGAGTTTGGTGACCGACCGCGGCACCCAGTTCACTTCCCAGTTCTGGAAGGCTGTCCAGAAGTTGCTGGGGATTGATGTGCGGATGTCCACGGCCCATCACCCCCAGTCTGACGGCCAGACCGAAAGGGTCAATGCCACCTTGGAACAGTACCTGCGGTGCTATGTCAACTATCAGCAAACCAACTGGGCGTCCTTGTTGTCTCTGGCGGAGTTCGCCTACAACAATGCGATGCACGAATCCCTCAAGGAGACTCCTTTCTTTGCCAACTATGGACACCATCCTCGTTTCTACCCTCCGGTGGACCCGTCCGGAGGGGCGTCGGAAGCGAAAGATTGGCTTCAGGAGCTTACTGCCTTGCAAGACTTGCTGCGCACTCAATTGGACCACGCTAAAGCGGATTACAAGCGGATGGCGGACCGGCGGCGCCAAGAGGGCCCTGCGATCCTGGTGGCGGATAAAGTTTGGCTGTCTACCAAGAATCTGCCCACTCAGAGGCCTAGCCGCGAGTTGGATGCTCGCTTTTGGGGCCTTACACTGTTTTGGAGAAGGTGGGGCCTGTTTCTTTCAAACTGCAACTCCCAGCGGACATGAAGATCCACCCTGTGTTTCACCGTTCTTTGCTCCGCCCGGCGAAGGGGGTGCGGCCTGATGTGACGCAGCCGCCGCCTCCCCCTGTGATGCGTGACGGTGAGGAGGAGTTGGAGGTGCAGGACATCCTGGATGCACGCATCCGCTACCGGAAGCTGGAGTATCTCATTGACTGGAAAGGCTTTGGACCCAAAGAGCGTTCTTGGGCGCGGGCTCGTGGCGTCCATGCCCCGGACCTTGTCGCTCGGTTCCATCGCAAGTACCCTGACAAACCCAAGCCTCGGGGCGGCCTCGGAGGGGCCCTGAGGGGGGATAGTGTAGCACAGCAGTTCTCGTTTGTGCCTGGAGGGCAGGGGACAGGGCCTGGGGTCCCATTAGCATTAGAACCGGCCGTGCCAGAACTGGATTCTGAGGATGAGCTAGATGACTGGGGCGCAGGGCAGCTTTCCCCGCAAGAGCCTCTTTCACCCACAGAGAGCTTGGCCTGGGAAGAAATGTGTTTTGGTCCGAGGGATGATTCAGATTACCAGGTGCAGTCTGATAGTGATCCAGGGAGTTATGAACACCCGGGAGGGAGATCTTCCCAGGAGCCCCCTGAGGAAGATATGGAACAAAGCGCATGGGAAATGGCTAGGGAGGAAAGCTCTCAGAGAGATAGCAACACAGCTGCCGAAAGACAAGGTCGAACCTTTGATAGGAGACGGAGCATTGAGGCTAGTAGGAGGGATTGGTCCCGAGCCCTAGACCGGCCGAGGTCCGTCAGCAGAGATTGGAGACAAAGAAGCCTAGAGCGTCGAGGACCTCGGCCGAAGGATTAAGTATAGGATCCGTGGGAACGAATCCTCAGTTCTCTGGCCACGTCTTACCTGAATAGGCGTGAAGCGGAGTGGGACCACAAGCTTAGCCGTGGTCATCAAGCCTTGCCTTGCTTTGCCTTGCATTACCTTGCCTTGTTTCCTGATCCGCATTGGTTGCGGAGCCTTGCCCTGTTTCCTGATTCGCATTGGTTTGCGGAGCCTTGCCTGGTTTCCTGATCCGCATCGGCTGCGGAACCCTGCCAAGCCTTTTGCCTATTTTGCTACATTATCTTGGACATTGTTACTTTGAACCTTTTGAACTATATCTTTCACATTGGACTATATTCTTTGGAACTGTTTTTATACTCAATAAAGTAGTTAGCCTTCAGTACGGCTCTGTGTGTGTGATTAAGGGGCCCGCCAAGTCTGTGCATTGTGACAGTTGGCCGGAGAACCTACGAACCCCTTATCACACCACGGGACGCCGAAAGAAGAGACCCCCGGCAGTCGCAGCCATGGCAGGCCTGACGGACGCGGAGGTGGCAGCCCTGCAACAGGAGGTGGGAGAGCTGAGGACCAGAGCTGGACGCCACCCGGGAGTGAACGCGCCTAGCCGTTTTGGGGGCAACCCTGCCCAAGTTGAGGTGTTTCTTTGCCAGGTGGACATGTACCTGGCCCGCCAAGTCTGTGCATTGTGACACAGAGAGATACACTATATAATGATAAATTCCCAATCTCTCTTTCAGTTAGACAGATAATTCTCTTTTGTCAATTTGTTGAACTTCATTACCCACTGTCATATATTTTAGACCAGTGGTTCTCAAAGTGTGCTCCGTGGAGCCCTTAGTGCTCCATGAAGCATACTGTGGAGCTTGGCGGTTCCCTGCTCCTCCTCCAAACTTTCCCTCCTTCCTGCTCCTCCTCTCACTTCCCTTGTCCCCAAAGCCTTTTTTCTCACCTTCCTCACAGCCCAGATCCCTCTTCTCACCATTTCTGTTTTCAAAACCCCATTTCCCTCCCACCACTCAGGGGGTGCTTTGATTGTGCTTTTCCTGCATGGCAGAAGGAGGTTCATGGATGGCCCCTGGGGTCTTCCACTGAAATACTATTAAGTTATATTGGTCATTTTTTTTCTCATGTCACACACACACACACACATATACATACATACACTACACACTATATGTGTGTGTGTGTATATATACATATACATATACATACTGTATATATATATACACACACACACACGTAATGTTCGTTTGTGGATTAACATAACTCAAAAACCACTGGACAGATTGCTGCCAAATTTGGCCACAAGACATGTATTAACCCAAGGAGTGACCATCACTCAAAAATTTGATTTTGTCATTTGGGAGTTGTAGTTGCTGGGATTTATAGTTAACCTACAATCCAACAGCATTCTTAACTCCGCCAATGATGGAATTCAACCAAATGTGGCACAGAGGACTCCCATGACCAACAGAAAAAAATAGAAGGGGGACTTCCGGTTTGGACATGGAGGCGAGCGCTGCAGCCCTGGAGAGAAGCTCCGGGTGCTGAGACTCAGGCTGGGGTTGGAGATCTCACTCCGCCGCTGCTTGGATACTAAAAGAAGCAGGAGGGTCCAGGGACCAGGTAAGACTCTCTGCCCGATCAGAGTGGGGCCCCCTCAAGGGACCCGACGAGATCGGGGTTTCAGGGAGCAGAAGAGGCCCCGCGGGACCCCAGCAGAGTCATCCCGGCATTGCGCCGTGGATATAGCTCGCCCCACCAGACATTCTTCCACACACACACATCTTTGAAGAGGGAACAGCAGGAGGAAGAAGAGAGAGAGAGAGAGTGGGCTCACCCGCAAGATTGACGAAGCAGGGGAGAAGCGAAGAAGGAGAGAGGGAGAGAGGAGCGAGAAGCGGAGCAAGGCTGGATTAGATGGGAGAGGCGAGTTCCCAGTAGGCCCCCCCTCGAGCCCCCACCCACAAGAAGAAAGGCAAGGAGAGGAGCGGACAGAAAGGAGACGGGGGAAAAAAAAGAAGGCCAACTTACGAGTTGAAACCCCAAAGGCGGGGGAGGACCCAGAAGGGAAGATGGCTGAGAAGATCTGATAAGCTGTCCTTCGTTACGTAAACAAAGACAGCCAGAAGAGTTGAAGAAGAAGACGGAAGGGGAGGGACCGCAAAGCTCCCAGAGAGCAGAGGGGCGAAACAAGAAACCGGAAGCCCAGTACAACAGCGAGGGGAAGGATAGAGAGACGGTCCGAACGGAAAGAAGAGCCGAAAAGCCCTACAGTCGCAAGGAGACGTAAAAAAGAAGGAAAGAGATAAAGGAATACCCCCGCAAAAGAGAGAACCCGGAAAAGTGACTCTGGCCTTAGAATTCACTCTGAAGGAGAGGCCACCAGAAGAAACGGAGTGAACGGAGTGAAGGGAGGTAAAGGGAGGCAAAGGCTATAGACTGTGGGAGAAGGAAGGGGACCGAGAAGCCCAGCGAAGGGTTTTTGGCGGAGAAGGTCTGAAAGGGAGGGTGCCAGAGTGCCAGAGGGTAAAGGAGACAGGGAAGCTGGGAAGAAGTGGAGAGGACTCCCCAAACCCCCAAACCCCCAAAATCGGACAGTACAACTTTTAGAGAGGAGGAACAGCCAGATGATAAACATGTCTACAAGAGCCAGAGGGAAGGACAACAGAGGGGATAACAGAACGGACAACAGGGTGGAGGTACCCAGGAGACCCTCTGGAGCAGGAGAGATAGGGTGGAGAGAGATCCTTTCTGAAATACAAGAGATAAGAGCAGCGATCCGTAACGGAGATGAAGAGAGGAGAAAAATGAGAGAAGAACAGAAAAATGATTTAAAGGAGATGAAAAGCGAACTCAAAGGAGACCTAAGAGATATGAAGAAAGGGATGCAGGAAACAAATAAAAAGATGATGGAATTAAACGGGCAAATCAGAGACCTTAAAGTGGAGAATGACGAACTGAGGCACAAACAAAAAGGAAATCTAGAAAAGATTAAGGAATTAGAAATGAAGACCCAGGATCTAGAATATAAACTTACATCAACGGAAATCCACCAGAAGGAATCTCAATTAAGGTACCGGGCGTGGAGGAAGAGAGTGGAGAGCAATTAAGGGAGATCATTCTCTCAATAACAGCTAAGATCCTAGAGACCACAGAAGAATCCCTGACCGAAAAAGTGGACAGGGTATTCAGAGTTTCATCTAATTACACGAAAAAGAATAATCTGCCTCGCGACGTGGTGGTTAACTTTTCGCTCAAAAGGACAAGGGATGACACCCTAAGGTGGAGTTCAAAGAAGTCAGTTCTCTATAAGGGCAAGAAATTGAATATACTAAAGGAAATCCCAATATCAGTGCTACAGAAGAGAGGAGATTACTACTTCATAACGGACGTATTGAAAAAATTCAACATTAGATATAGGTGGGAGAAAAGAGAGGGGATCATGACGTCATACAAAGGAAGAAATTATTGGCCCACTACGGTGCTAAAAGCCAAGGAATTCCTGAATCAATTCGAAGAGGATTTTGAAGTAAATCCGGAAAGTCAGAGCTGTCGAAGAGATCTGAGAAAAGAGCCCCGGGAGGAAGTGCCCCAAAGTCCCCACAAGGAAGGAGGGAAAGTCAAACGGAACGAAGGGAAGGAGAACGGAACAGCGGAAAGGGAGGATACCACGGACTTGGACCCAGACCAGGATCCGGAGGAGTTGGACGAGGAATCTAGAGCATCCAAAAGCCAAGAAGAGTTAACCTACGAAGACTAATAATGGACTTAAGGTGCCTGTCGTGGAACGTGAACGGGATGAATAGTGGGAATAAGAGGAGGGTGGTTTACCGTAAAATAATCAAAGAGAGAGCGAATGTGATTGGGCTACAAGAAACTCACATTAGAAAAGAGGATGTGAGGTTTCTCAAGAATGATAAATTGGGGATGGAATTTATAGCGGCTGCGGATAACAAGAAAAAGGGGGTGGTATTATACGTTGACCCAATCCTACAACCTGAACAAGTTTTTAGGGACAGAGAGGGAAGGTATATAGGGGTGACGGTCAAGCAGGGAAAGGAGAAAATTCTGTTGTGCAATGTATATGCCCCAAATGGTTGCAAAGTAGGTTTTTTCCGGAATCTGGCGGGGGTCATGCAAGGAGTGAATTTTGATGATTGTATACTCCTGGGGGACTTAAATGGGGTCCTCAACCCAGGACTTGACAGGAGCCCAGGCAAAGGAGGAAGGAGGAAAGCTAAGGGGAAGCTGCCAGGGAGCTTTTTCGAAATTATGAATAGTCTAAAATTAATGGATATATGGAGAGAACAACACCCGAAAGAAAGGGACTATACTTTCTTCTCCAACCGCCATAATACATGGTCTCGAATCGATCTCCTTCTGATATCAGGGGGGCTAGCACCCCTAGTTAAAAAAACCAGAATCAATGCTAGAACAATATCGGATCATTGTTGCATAGCCCTAGAAATGAAATGTAAACATAGAGACTTTCACTGGAGACTCCCAAATCATATAGTGGAGAGTAAGGAGATTAGAGAAGAAGGGAAAAAAGTTATGCAAGAATTCTTCGAGATCAACTGTGAGAGCAATAAAAATACGAAATTAATTTGGGACACCAGCAAGGCCTACATGAGGGGGTTCTTCCTAAAAAAACAAGCTCTTAAGAACAGGCAGAGAGAAAAAGAAGTAAAAGAAGCAAGTGAAAAACTGGAAAGAGCTGAGAAAAACTTAAAAGCTAATCCCAGATGTGGGAGGAGTAAAAGGGAAGTGAATCTTTATAGAAAGCAACTAGAAGGCCTGGAATTAAAGAAAATGGAAAGGAACCTAAAATATGTAAAACAGAAATATTTCGAATCAGCTAACAAAACAGGAAAGCTTCTAGCACACCAGTTGAGGGAGAAGAGGGCAAAGAATGTAATTAAGAAGATCAAGGTGGGTCAAAATGAATTTTTCACAGATGAGGAAATTAGGACAGCTATGGCAAATTATTACAAGGAGCTATATAAAGAAGACAAAATAGACAGGGAAGAGATCTCAAAATATTTAGGGGAAGGAAGATTAAGGAAAATTACCGAAGAAGAAAGGGAGGAGTTAAACAAAAGGATAACCAGGGAGGAAATATCCGAAGCAATAAAGACATTGAAAAGAAACAAAGCGCCAGGCCCTGACGGTTATACCGCGGAATACTACAAAGAATTTGAGGAAGATATTATAGAAATACTGGAAAAGCTGTTTAACGAAACCCTGAAGCAGGGAGAGTGCCCGGACTCCTGGGGAGAATCAAATATTACATTAATAGGGAAAGAGGGGAAAGACCAAAGCGATCCAGCGAACTTCAGGCCCATCTCCTTGTTAAATTTTGATTATAAATTGTTTACATCGATTTTGGCTAACAGATTTAAAACGTTCTTAAATAATTGGATCAAGGAGGACCAAAATGGTTTTCTACCTAAAAGACAAATTAAGACAAACATTAGATATGTAGTGGACATTCTAGAATACTACGAGAGAAATAATGAAAAGGAGGTGGCCCTGATGTTCCTGGACGCGGAAAAGGCATTTGATAAGATCAGCTGGAGATACTTGGAGGCCCTACTGGGGGAGATGGACATGGGTTTCCAAATCAGGAATGCATTCCAAGCCATCTATAAAAAACAAAGAGCAAAGATAATAGTAAACCAACAAAAATCCGAGGAGATAGAGATAAGCAAAGGGGTAAGACAAGGTTGCCCCCTGTCCCCGCTTCTATTTATTATGGCACTGGAGACCCTCTTAAATAAAATAAGGGACGATAAAGAGCTTAGAGGTTTACAGATACAGAAAGATAACATCAAGGTGAAGGCTTTTGCCGACGATGTAGTGCTCATAATAGAAAAGCCAGTAGAGACCATAAAAAGATGGCTAGAGAAGATAGAGGATTTTGGCAAGGTGGCAGGATTTAAAATTAATAAGGGGAAGACTAGCCTAATGGTCAAAAATATGACAAAAGAAAGAAAACAGCTCCTACGGGAAACGACGGGCATGGAAATACAGGAAAGAGTCAGATATTTGGGGATCAACCTGGTAGCTAAAAACTCGAACTTGTTTAAAAACAACCACGCAGAATTATGGAAAAAAATCAAGAAAGATCTAGAGAAATGGCAAAACTTAAGTCTATCATTCATGGGAAGAATTGCGGCCATAAAAATGATGGTATTTGTCACAATCGCCGACTTAGTACTGCCCCTTTAACACACACACGGAGACGTAGCAAAGGCTAACTAGTTTTTATTGAATATAAAAAGTCCGAAAAGCAATTCTCTTAAAGCGATCAAAGAATATAGCAATCAGCAAAGCTGTAGTCCAATTAAGAAAGCAAAGTTCCAAAAAGATAGTTCCATAAGCAAACGTGGCAAAAAG
>JARBWK010001379.1:0-19494 GCA_030556195.1 Anolis apletophallus | reverse complement strand
GGCACTCTATCTGAGGTGGAAGCGGCAGCATTTTGGCAGACAAACCTTGCTAATAGGGTTGCCACTTTTTGATATAAGAAATAAGGGACATTTATGGGATTTTTCACAAAAATAAGGGACACTTCATTAAAAACGTGAAACTCAAACGTTAGGTATATATAGTTTTAGTAACAGGATAAGATAATGATTGAAACTCACAAAAGAAACTGACTTACACCCTCTTAACAGGACATGGTATGTTTCTGCATGTTTTGTCATGCAGAAAAAACATTATTAGAACTACCTTATTTTCTCCACCTGTATTTAGTAGGCATGGTTTAGAACCCAAAAATAGGAAATCGAAAATCTAATTGGGGGGGGGGGTGATTTTTTTTTGATTAGTAATAGGAAGACTTACAAAAAAATTCCCAAAATTTCTAAAATGTAACTTAATTACTAACAAAATTCGTTAGTAGTTCATATGCCAGCGCATGCGCATTCCAGATGGTTTTGGCCTACAACTCCCAGAAATCCTAACAGCTGGTAAATTGGCTGGGATTTCTGGGAGTTGTAGGCCAAAACTTGAATAAATCACACTGAATTCTAGATGGGACTCTCCAAATAGGAAGGAGGGAGGGAAGGAGGGAGGGAGGGAGGGAAGGAGGGAGGGAGGGAGGGGGTATTCTATTCTTGGAAGCAGCAAAAGAAAAGGAGGAGGAGCCCCCCCCTCGCTCCTCGCTGCCTCTCTCTCACCCGATCCCGAGGGAGCGAGGGCCCAAGTTTGCCCAGGCTGGTCATATACCTACAGTCCATGCCCATGCAATAATACAGCAGTAATAACAATGGGTATAAGAAGAGGTAAAATTCAGACCGAAGTATTCTGACTGGTCCCTCCTCAAGCGGTGCAAACAGGCTCTTCTCTTATTAGCCCGGGAAATTAGCCGGGAAAAGCCAGCGTTTTCTGCTTGGGTGCACACACATACATATTCTTTGGGGGATTTGCTGCAGAATCTTCTCTATGAGCCCGGGATTCTGCAGCAAATCCCCCAAAGAATATGTATGTGTGTGCTCCCAAGCAGCAAACGCTGGCTTTCCTTGGCTAATTTCCCGGGCTAATAAGAGAAGAGCCCGTTTGCACCGCATGAGGAGAGACCAGTCAGAATACTTCGGTTTGAATTTTACCTCTTGTTATTGTTATTACTGCTGTATTATTGCATGTGCATGGAATGTAGGTATGACCAGTTGGATTACTTATAATATTAGGCACTTACAGTAGCATTCATTCTATTATACATTAGGTTGGTTTCTCACCCCAATACTCTTTGATGCTTTAGATCCTGGCAGGCAGGAGAGGCAGGGAAGCCTGGAAAATGTAAACAGAGAGGTTTACTCAGTAAATCCACAAAGGAGGGCACTTCATCCAAAGTGCCCTCCCTGCAGATTTACTTCTGAGTAATCCTCTCTGTTTACATTTTTTCGGCTTCCAGCCGAAAAGAAGGAGCGAGTTTAGGGCTTGCCTTGCCATAATACTTATTGGCAAGGGAGGCGGGAGGGTGGTGAGAGAGAAGGAGGGTGCCCCCTTACGACCTAATAACGACACTTAAGAAAATCCTGGCCCCGAAGTTCGAAAAAGAAAGTCCACTTCCTGGTTGGCGTTCCAGGTGCGGAAATACTCGAAAGTAGCATTTCTTACGAATTTCTTACGAAACGAATCATTTTCATAACTTTTTTCTCATGCCTAGTATTTAGTACTTGACTTTGCTGACTTTAAAAGTGCGCTGTCTAAACATTAAAATAAAATAAATTTTATAAGACAGTACATCTACATTATTATGTCAATAGTTAATGGTATAGTATAGTATGGAATACACAGCATTGTATAGTATTAGGATACACAGCTAGGCCTATTTTAAGAGTAACTCTCAAGCAACCAGAAACTATATTTATCCAACATGATCTAACATTCCCCTTGGGTAACGGTTAATTGAATCTCCTGTACTTTGAAAAAGTCCTGTATCGCCTCTTCCTTCCAACAGGGATGCAGGCAGGCACACACTCGCAAGTGCACGACTGTCAGCCTGCCCTGCGAGTTGGAATCCCCGGGCAGGCATTGCAGTGGAAACCACAGCGCGCGACTTCCTCTGGTCAACCCTACCCAGTCCTGTCTTGTTAGTCAATAATAAGGGACAGGGCCTGAAAAAACGGGACACACATTTTAGGGCCAAAATAAGGGACGTCCCTTAGAATAAGGGACATATGGCAACCCTACTTGCTAATCAGGAAAGCTGCTCCTCCTCCTTTGCTTTCTTCCCCAGTAGGCTCCTCCATCCCTTCCCAAAGGCCCTCACCCCCCTCTCCTGTACCTGCATGAGGCAAATGGGAACTCGCGTTCCCAGCAGCATGTTGTGTGGTGCAAGCATTTAAGGAGCCTTGTGCTGCCTCCTGGGACATGATGGGAGTTGAGGATTTTTCTCTCTCTGTGTGTTTCTTCAGACTCTTGTGGTTATTTTTTTAAAATTTAAAATGTTATAGTAAAAAATGTTTTAAAATCCAAAAATTAGTGCATTGGTGAAACATTCTGAAAGTTGGCAGGCTTGCAGAAGTAAATGTGGCCTGCAAGTAAGTTTCATGTTGATAGGTCTAAAACTGATGGAGGAATCAGCCTCTAAAGCAGGGTAGGGAACCTATGGTTCGCGAGGCAGATGTGGCTCTTTTCATGACTGCATCTGGCTCTCCAGAGCAGACCGCCTTGGCCCCGTGCCCTCCTCCTCGTTCCTTCCTTTCTTTCTGTTCCTTTCTTTTTCACTCTCTTTTTCTTTCATTCTTTCATTCTCCCTCTCTCCCTACCTTCTTTCCTCCCTTCCTCTTCCTTCCTTCCTTCTTTCCTCCATTCTCCCTCTTCCTTCCTTCCTCTTCCTTCCTTCCTTTCTCCCCTTCACCCAGACCCGGATCATGGCCTTCGGCCACCCAAGGCCAAAGGCACTGCCCCCGCCCCCAGCTCCGCCCAGCCCCCGGCTTCATCCCCACCCCCCCCCCGCCCCCCCCCCGGGTCCGCCCCCGCTGGCGTGAGGAGGAGGAGGAAGGAAAGCCCCACCCCGGAGCTGATGCTGCGCATGTGCGGCAGTGGCCCCAAGGGCGGGGCCTCCCCGCGGCTCGCCCCCCTCCCGGGGCTGTGACATGCTGGCTTCCTCAGAAGTGGCAAAATCGCCCTTCTGAGGCGGGCGGCATGCCGCGGCCTTGGGAGGAAGGGATGAGCTGTGAGGGAGCATCTCCTCCGCGGTTCGCCCCTCCCTCCCAGGGCCGTGACATGCCGGCCGCCTCAGAAGTGGCGAAATCTGAGGCGGGCGGCATGCCGCGACTTTGGCAGGGAGGGTTTAGGAGGGAGGGCTTTAGAAGGGAGGGACGATCATTGGCGCTTCTGCGCCTGCGCGCAGGGGGTGCCATAGATTCGCAGAGGCAGCGGAACTGCCTCTGAGAGTCTATGGCGCCCTGCGCGCAGGCGCAGAAGTGCCAAAGATTGAACTTTTTTTAAAAAAAAATTATTTTATTTTGGGGGTCCAAATCGCCCCTCCCCCCATTCTGCCGCCCGAGGCCATAGCCTCGGGTGGCTTTATGGGTAATCCGGGCCTGCCTTCACCCTTTCCTTCTCTCTTTCCTTTTCCCTCCTTCTCTCCCCTTCCTTCTTTCCTCCCTTCTCCCTCACTCCTCCTTCCTTCCTTCCTTCCTCTTTTATTCTTTCCCCCCAAGTCTTCCTTTCCTCCTCCTTCCTTTCTTTTCCCCACCCTTTCCTTCCCTTCCTATTTCCTTCTTTCTTTCCCCCTCCTTGTCTCTCTCCTGCTTTTCTTTTCTTCCTTTTCCATAGTTCGTTCTTCTTTTCATTCTTCCTCTCCCCCTCCCTCCTTTATTTCCTCTGTCTCTGTCTTTCTTTCCCCTTCCTTTCGTTTTCTCTTTCTTCCCAGAGTCCTGAGCATGCCTTTTGCAGAGCCAGGTCTGCAAGTGTCTCGTCATTCTGCCGGGGAAATCCTTTTCTCATAGTACGTACGTATGTACTCACATTTAGTTGAATTCAGTCTTAAAATATATTATATATATTATATGGCTCTCACTGAAATAAATTTCCAAATATTTTGCTTTCATGGCTCTCTGAGTCAAAAAGGTTCCCAACCACAGCTCCAAAGTTTCCCCATTGGCTGCAATGGATTGAATCTTTGGCAAGAAAACAGAAACCCCCTCCTGAATTTTGGAAACTTTTCAAAAATGGAATCGGGGGGGGGGGGGGAGCCAAAAACCAGACACCAAAATGCATGAGTTTTTGCTGAATTGCACACCTCTAATTAGCATGTAATTAGAGCTGCTGGGACCAGTGTGGCATGTAGGTAAACACCATTGTTCAGATCCTTTAATGCTGTATTCCACTTATTCTGCTTAATTCCCCAAACTGAGCTTTAAAGCTTGCCTTAAATTCTTGCACTGATATTATTCATGAATGTTTATTTCTGGTCTATAAATAAGCTGCATTACCATGATTGGTGAAGCAGCTGTGATGGCCTAGTACAGTGAGTTATCATGGGTGGCTCCAAGGAGATTTCCTGGCTTGCTATGATTTCTTATCTTGGCATAGTTCATAGAGCAGCTGCTCTTTGCCAGCTGACATGCCTTGGATGTTGATTGACATTATTTGCATAGTTGGTTCTGGTTGGTTGGTTTGTTTGCATGCTGCAAGTCGCTTTTGGTCACTTCTGGTGTGAGAGAATCAGCCATCTACAAATACGATGCCCAGGAGAATCAATCAATCAATCAATTTTTATTACTTGCTTAGTCGCCCTCCACCAGCGGTGCTCTGGGCGACTTACAACATAAAACCAATAAAACACTTTAAAAGAATTACAATTAAAACAACTAATCAAACGCTCTGCCAAAGTGCCAAGTCTTCAGTGCGACAGCGAAGCATCTCAGTTCGCACATGGCTCGGATGTCGGGTGGCAGAGAGTTCCACAGTTTTGGGGCAGAGGCTGAGAAAGTTCTCCACCTAGTGACCTCCAGGTGGAGTTCTCTAGGGCCCGGTATATGGAGGAGATTCTCTTGGGAAGATCGAGGTGACCACTGGTGTTGATAGGGGGGGGGGAGGCGGTCCCTAAGATACGTCGACCCCTGGCCGTACAAGGCCTTTTATTATTTATTCATTTATTTATTTATTCGATTTAGTAGACCGCTCTCTCCGGAGCCCAGAGCAGTTCACAGCAGTTAAAACCAGATAAAACACAGGTAAAACACATAAGACAGCATTCTAAAACCCCTGAAACCCCGCTCCCAACAATAAGAACCCCACAGATCAGCGACAATGCAGGCGGCAAGATGGCAGATTACAGCGGCATCAGTCAGGACCGAACGCCTGTCTGAACAGCCAAATCTTTACGGACTTGCGAAATGCCATCAAGCCCGATAGGGCTCGCGTCTCCTCGGGCAGCGTGTTCCAGAGGCTCGCCGCAGCCACTGTGAACGCCCTCTGCCGCGTACTCGACAGTCTGTAGGTCTTAATACCAGGCACCTCTAGTAGATTGAGCCCCTCGGAACGCAGTGATCTTCTGGGCACGTATGGGGTAAGCCGCTCCTTCAGGTACACTGGCCCCAAACCCTATAAGGCCTTAAAAGATAGAACTAACACCTTGAAGACGACCCGGAATTCAATTGGAAGCCAGTGCAGTTCGTGCAGCAATGGAGTTGCGTGAGCAGATCTTACGGCTCCTGAGAGCAGGCCTGCTGCTGCGTTCTGCACTAGCTTAAGCTTCCGGATCGCCGACAAGGGTAGGCCAATGTACAGTGCATTACAGTAATCGAGCCTCGAGATGACCGTGGCTTTGATCACCGTGGCCAGGTAGTAGCGGGAGAGGTAAGGAGCCAGACGTTTTGCCCGTTGCAGGTGGTAAAACGCTGTCTTGCAGGCGCAGGCAATCTGCGTCTCCATAGACAGCTGGGAGTCCAGCCGACCCATAAGCTCTTTACTGATTGTTGGGGGGGAAGTGCCATGCCGTCAAACGTCGGCAGCTGGATCTCTACCCCCCCCCCCCCCGGGCGGCCCAGCCACAAGATCTCCGTCTTCGCCGGGTTCACCTTCAACTTACTGGCTCGCAGCAATCCAGTTACGGCTTCTAGGCAGAGATGGAAATTATCGGGTACAGATTCCACCCCGGGGTCCATCCTCAGAATGAGCTGGGTGTCATCAGCGTACTGATGGCAGGAGTAAAGGTGCTGGTATTAACCTTAAATGTCAATACCAGCACCTTGTAGGAGATCCGGAATTCAATCGTTAACCAATGCAGCTGACACAGGATAGGTGTTATATGACATCCCACAGGAGTTCCTGTAAGGAGCCTGGCAGCTGCATTTTGAACTATATGAAGTTTCCGGGTCACTGTGTGTTGTAGTTGAGCAAGCTGAGCCTGTAGTTGCTACAGGTAGCAACAGGGAGGAGGATACTTTGTCGGACATGTCACTTGAAGAGGGAGGTTTGGGCAGAATTACTGCAGCTGGGAGGAAGAGAGCTGCAAGTGTTGTGAGTTTGGAAGGTGCAGAACAAAGGAGAAAGGTCCAACAAATACTTAGGGAGCCTACCAGTGATGACACTTTTGAGGGGTTTGAGGCAGAGTTAACCTCAGAAGAGAGTGATACAGAGCTGGACTCAGTGTTGGTGCAGGATGTCAGGAATGTGTTAAATGCTGAGTCCAGCGAAGCTCATTTTTGGCTTTTCGAGTGATCCTGATTGGCCTAGTGGGAATGTTGAGTCGGATTGGGGTCCTTTAACTGTTCAGCAAAGGTGGGAGGATTGGAGGAACACACCCAGTGCTGCAGCTGTGGGGACTGAGGCAGATTTGGGTGGGGAGTCTGATGACTCTGAATTGTAAGGGTATAAAAGTAAGGTCTGGGGATTTGGGACTCTGCGGTCGGCCAAGGTGTTGCTGGTGGGTTGCTAGTTCCTGTATCTGGTGCTCTTGATTCTTGGTGTCTTAGTTCCTGATTCCCAGCGAGCTGTGAGTATTGGGCTGTTTTCATGTTGGGTTCTGGGAGAGCTGCTATGGCAGCTCTAGCTGACACTGTTGCTTGTTGGGGGGTTGGGGCTTTAATGTGTGTTTTTATGTTTAGTGACTACCGCGTTTCGTTTGATCATTTCCTGTGTTGATCTCCTGGAATTTGAGAAGCACTCCTCCTTTCCTTCTCGAACGGATCTTCGCATCACACAGACTTCGAGCCGGGATAAAGGCCAAAGACTACGAAAGACGGACGTCTTCTTTGTTTTGTTTATAGGCTTTTTTGGGTGTGGGTTTTTTTATGCCGGACTGTGGCTATGTTTTTGTTTGAATAAACTGTAAATACTTTTACTAGCTTGGCGTGTTTGTGAGCCATCTGTGGGAGTCTCAACGCTGTGTGTTCAATCCTGTGGGGAGGCTTCTATCTTTCTCATATGATGAATGAGAAATAATATATTGCCTTGGTTTGTTCTGATTTTGGTTTGTTCCGATTTTGATCAAAACCTGAGGGAAATGGCTTATCAAAATTTTTGAAAGATTATTCGCTAAGAAATAAAAATCATAGATGGAATGGATACAAAGAGATGGACAAAAATTAAAAGTACTTCAAAGGTAGAAATTAAAACTAAATGATTAATCGAACACATCCTAAGATTTCAAATGCTTAACTCCACAGTCCTGTAATCTCTGTGCAGTCAGCCATACCTGTGGCACCCAATTGTACATGTTGCTTCCCCCCCCCCCTTAGAGCTTTATCCCATATGGCAAGTTGGAACAGCATAGTCCTTCCTATAATAGGGATGGTTGCTCCTATTGAAAAGGTTGAAAAGGTGGTGGTGTTTGCTGGTAAAAGAAAAATCCCCAAACTTGAACATTTTCATAGTTGATTTGGATATAACTTGTAGTGTTCAGATTTATTTCTGACTCCAAGTCCATCAGAGTTAATAGTTCAAATCTATCTATCTATTCATGGACCCATCAAGTTCCCTCAGCTCCACGTAATCTTTCAAATACAGTTCATTGTTCTTCTCCATAAGTAAATCCTCATATTTCAACCAATTATTTCTACCATACTGTCTACGGAAGAAAGCTTCTTGTGGAGAGATCCACATAGGGGTCTTGGCACAGAGATAGCCTTTGTATTTAAGCCAAGTTCTCAACAGGGCCCTTCGTATGGGGTGGTTCCTAAAGTTTTTTTCTATCTTGACTCTTTCATAATATAAATAACTGTGCCATCCAACCCTTAGTTCTTCTCCCTCTATTGTAAGAAGTGTTTTATTCTCCAGGTTTGCCCATTCGGCTACCCAGTCCAATGCACATGCTTCATGGTATGTTTGTAAATCCGGTACTCCTACTCCTCCCCTGCTTTTGGAATCGATCATATTTATCCATTTAATCCTAGGCTGCCTGCCTCTCCAAATAAACTTTGTTAGATCTTTTTTCCAGTCCGAGAAGAGTTTTTCACTAGATATTATAGGGATATTCTGAAATAAAAATAACATCTTAGGTAAAATATTCATTTTAATTAGGGATATCCTCCCAAGCATGGAAAGGTTGAGATGTTTCCATTTTTCCATATTTTTCCTGATCTCTTTCCATGTTGTTTCGTAGTTATTCTTTACCAAATTTATATTGTTTGGGGTCAGTGTAATGCCTAAATATTTTATTTTATTTGTGACTTCTATGCCTGTTCTATTTTGAATTTCGTCCTTTTCTTTTTGGGAAATATTTTTTAACATTATTTTAGTTTTATTTTTGTTTAACTTAAACCCCCCGACATCCCCGTAAATTTCCATTTTGTTTAACCATTTATTAATTTTTTCCAGGGGGTTTTCAATTATGCAGGCAAGGTCATCCGCAAAGGCTCTAATTTTCACTGACTCTTTATTTATATTTAATCCCTTGAGTTCAGCATCTTGTCTTATATTATTTATTAATATTTCTAGGGTCAGAATAAACAACAATGGCGAGAGCGGGCAGCCCTGCCTGGTACCCTTTTCAATAGGGAAGGTCTTTGTTTCGGCGCCATTAATTACTAATCTAGCCTGTTGTTTTGCGTAGATTGACTGGATCGCATTACCAAATTTAAATCCCAGGTCTAATTCTCTAATCAGGATAGTTAGGAAATCCCAGTTGACTCGGTCGAAGGCCTTCTCCGCATCTACGAAGAGAAAGGCTACCTTTTTTTGAATATTTCTCCTGTAGTATTCGACCGAGTCAATCAGGATTCTCACATTTTCCCTACCTTGTCTCCCTGGTAGGAAACCTGTTTGTTCTTGTTTTATCCATATATTTAAGAAACCCTTGAGTCTGTCCGCTAAAATGTTCGCGAATATCTTATAATCTAAATTTAATAAAGATATTGGGCGGTAATTTTTCATTTCTGTATTGGATTGACCCGGTTTTGGGATTATGGTGATGATGGCATCTCTCCATGTATCTGGTATACCTTTTCCCGTCATTGCATCATTCATTAATTTACATAGCTGGGGATAGCTCTTCTACAAAGACTTTATAGAATTTGGCTGTAAAGCCGTCAGGGCCCGGAGCTTTGTTGTTTTTACATTTCCTTATTGCTTTGGAGATCTCGTCTATCGTGATTGACTTATTTAACTCTTCTCGGTGTGATTCAAATCTTATCTAATTTTTGATCACTAATGTACTTTTGTACTGCTTCTTTTGATCTCATCTGACGCATATAACTTTTTATAAAATCTTTGGAATTTGTCTCTTATTTGGGAGTCATCGGTAAAGTTTTTCCCCTCATCTATAATTTGAGTAATATGGTTTCGCTGCTTTTTTCCGGATTTTGGCCATCAGCCATTTACCGGGTTTGTTAGCATTTGCGAAGTGGTGTTGTTTTAGGAATACTAAATTGTTTTTTATTGTCTCCAGGTCTAAGATTTCTTTTTGCTTTATTAAGGAGTTTAGGTTTGATTTTATCCCTTTGTCCTTGGGGTTCATCTTCAGATTTTGTTCTGCTATCTTAATTTTGTGTAGTAGCTCTTTTTCCTTTTAGATTTTCTCTATTCTTTATTATATTATCCTGGATGAAGTGCCCTCTAAGAACCCTATTTTAAGATCAAGAAAGCAGTGATCAGAATACAGTCTCGGATTTATAGAGGCTTCAACCACTTTTGTTAATATATTTTTAGATGCCCAGGCGGAGTCGATCCTTGACCAGGTGCAGAATCTTCCCGAAAAAAAAGTGTAGTCCCTCCCATTAGGGTTTTGTTCCCTCCAGATATCTTTAACTCCCAGCTCCTCTAGAACCTCCTTCGCTTCTTTTGGTAATTGCCCCGAGTTTTGGTTTTTGTTTTTTCCCTTCCCAGTTTTTTTTGATCTATCTATTTCTTTGTTAATTACCGCATTGAAATCCCCAATGATAATTAGGTCATCAAATTCTTCCCTAAGAATAGCCTTTTTTAGGTGTCGAAAGAATTTTATCTTAGGTCCATTTGGCGCATAAATGTTACATAGAAGGACTTTTTTACCATTCCATCTTATGTTTACCCCCACCATTCGCCCCTCTTTGTCCTTGAAAGCTAGAGAGGAGTCTAGAGAGTCTTTTACATATGTCACTACCCCCCTTTTTTTCTTTTCATCTGACGCTATATACTCTTTTCCCAGCCTATCTTGCTTTAGATAACCTGTTTCACTATTTTTGATGTGTGTCTCTTGAATTACCACTACATCACTTTTTTTCTTGTGCATATGATTAAAAACTCTCCTCCTCTTATTTGGGCTATTTAGCCCATTTACATTATTTGAGGTAATGCTAATTTCCATTATAAAACTTTCTTAACTCTTTTTTTCTTTTTGGGCTCTGGTCTGTATAATCCACTCCGTCTTATTTGGTTGGTAATTCCTTCTCTCTCTTTTTTTTGTTGAATTTCGCCTTCTTCTCCTCCATTTTCCTCTTCTTGGTCTGAATTTGTCGTCTCTCGTTTTCCTCCCTCGTTTTCTTCTTGTAAGTCGACTTCCTTATTACTGTTTGGCTCCTTCTCTTTCTCATTATCCCTCGAGTCTCTGTCTTCTGGTGAGAATTTACCTTTGTTTAGATCTTTGAGGAAGGCTTTTGCTTTCTCTTCGGACGTTATCCAATGTCTGGATCCTTTAACCGTTAGCATTAGTCCTTCAAATTTTTCCCAGCGAAATTTAATATTGCGTTTTCAGTTCATCTGTTCAAATGTAATACTTTTTCCTCTTGGCAAGGATAGAGGCGGGAATTTCTTTCATTATGCTAATCTTTCTTTTGTTGTAATAAATTGGATTTCTTGCATTTTCTCGCAGTACGTCATCCCTAATTTTTTTCCTGTTAAATCTCACCAGGACATCTCGAATAGTTTTGTTTTTCCTTGAGAAACTTGTGGAGATTCGAAAGGCCCTATCCATTTCTTTATCGGCCTCCTCCACCGTAAGTTGTAGGAGATTGGCAATGATTTCGACCATTATTCCTCTCAGTTCTTGTTGTCCTTCCTCCTCCACATTTCTAAAGCGAAGTTGGAATTCTTTCTCTTTCATGTCTAGAGATTCTTGTTGCTCTTCCAATTTTTTATTTAAGGATTCCAGATGGTTGATTTTTTTCCTAAGGTTCATCTCCAGTTGTTCCTGTTTGGCACTAAGGTTTGTTTGTTTTTGTTGAATTGTTTTCATCTCTTCTTGCATCCCATCCATCTTTCTCTCGATGTTTGCGATATCACCCCTTAGATCTTTTTTTAAATCAGCCATTTCTCCTTTTATCAGTTTCTCTTGGTCACGTAGAAGCCTCTCTTGTTCTGCCTGACTGGATGCAGCCTCATCCTGTTTCTTCGAGAGTCTTTGCATCTCCATAAAGAGATCTTCCAGGGTAAATTCTTTGGGATGTGATTCCCTTCTAACAGGAGGTTTTTTGTTTGCCATTGTCTCTTTATGTTGGTCTTTCCCTTTCAGGGATGCTATTTGATTGTACATTTGGGGTAGGGTAGGGAATTTCTATATTTATATTTTAATTATTCCTAGATGTTTCCTTTGTTCCCTGGTTTTTGGTAGAGAGCCTCTTCCCTCTTCTAGGGTATCGGCTCTCTTGTCACTATATCACAGGGTGTTCAGCTTATTTCCTTCCCCCCCCCCTTTCTTCAGCTGGCTTTTTTGTTTTGTTATTTATTATTTATTATATTTGTAGGGTTAGGCTTCAAAGGCTTTCTGGGGAAGCAGGAATTTCACAGTTCGGTCTGTTGCCCAGTTGCCCAGTTTCACTTCTCCTCTTTAAACCTCTTTAATTCTGGATCAGTTTGTTTGTTGTCATCAGCCCCTTTTCGGGGTTTGGTGGGAGTCTGTCAGCAACCTTCAGCAGCCTGCGGTCCCGTCAGGCATAAGGGGCGGGTTATACACCTTGCTCCTCCCCTTTTCGCATCAGGGTACTCCACTTCCCTTCTGATGCCCAATATGGCGACGACGTCAGCGTCTTCGGCGTTTTCAAGGTCAGTACACTGTCGCTGGATGAATATCAATCTTCTGGTATTGCGCCTCCGTGGCGCTTCGGTGGTGCGGGTGGTACGGAAGGGGAGAGGGGGATTTTCGGGCTCAGTCTTCACATCAAAACGCCCTCGGCGATTCCCCAAACCGCGGCACTCCCGAACTTCCCAGCAGGCCCCCCCGCACACCCGTCTCTTCTCTCACACACTCACAGCTTGCCCAGTGTGTTTTTTTTTTTGGTTCCCCACCGGTTCTGGGGCGGTCTGCCGGGCTCTGTTAAGCAGCTTTTGTTGAGTACTCACATAAAAGTTTTAAAAGAAGTCGGCGGCTGTAGGCGTGTTCGGGTTGCGCACCCGTTTTGCAGGCTCGGAGCTCTGTAACCCCGGCGTCTTCCTCGGCCGCTACCAGCTCTCCCCTGCTGTGTGGGGGTGAACCTCGCGGCTCGTTGGGAAGCTCAGGGTCTCGTCTTCACAGCGACCTAAACCCCGGTCTCTGAGGGGGGGGGATTGGATGCCCCCCAAGCTCCAAGTCAAACTGTCGCCCTCAGAGCAGCTGAGGGTGCGACCGCTTCGCAGCAAGCGCCGACCGGAAGTCCTACATTATCTGCAACTTAGAGAGATCTTCAACAAAGATAAGATTATAGGTTTTGATAAAAAACAACAATTCTGGGACAAACTAATTCAGAAAAAATCCAAAAAGATAACTCTACTTTATGCAAAACTCTTAGAAATAAAAACAGAACAGGAGACTATAAAGTCTTGTATGATAAGATGGGCACAAGACTTGGGCCATGAAGTTCCCCTAGCTCAATGGGAAAGGATATGGAAAACCCACTGGAGGTATACATATTCTTATGATTTAAGAGAAAATAATATAAAAATATTTCACAGGTGGTATCTTACTCCCCAAAAAATTGCATGCTATAATAAGAACTACAACTCCAACTGTTGGAAATGTAAGACGGAAGTAGGTACCTCCATGCACTTATGGTGGAACTGTAAGAAAGTCCAGCCCTTTTGGCTGAAGCTGCATAAAGTTATATCTAATATGCTGGAGTTAAATCTCCAACTAAAACCTGAGTACTTCCTCCTGGGACTACTGGACTTTAGAATTGATAGAAATACAGAAAAGATCTTTGTATATTGCATTTCAGCAGCCAGACTGACCCTGGCTAAAACCTGGAAGAAGGACAGCGTACCAGACATAAAAGATTGGACGTCAAAACTCTTCGAAATAATGAAGATGGACATTCTGACGAGAAACTATCTCAAGGGAAACACATCCTTTGGAACAGACTGGTCCAAAGTGGCGAATGCTTTTAAAGGGAAAAATTATGATGCATGGACAGAGCTGCGGCTGGATGACACTATGTGAATCAACTTTTTCTTTCTTTTGCCTAATGTACTTCATATATAAGTTTCATGAATATGATGATGTTGTTAAATCTTTAAGACACCGGTTAAAAAAGAATAACAAATATATATTTTTCTTCTTTTTGATCAAAAATAAGAGACACGTAGGTAGCACAATATAGAGTGTTACAGAGCGGCGGGGTAGCGGGCAGGAAGTACTTGTGTAATTGTCTTATGTTTATTGGTCTGAGTGTTCTTATGCTTAGTATTGTGTATAACGTGGTAGAGGCATTATTTGTTGTCAATTTTCTGTTGTTTGTTTGTTTTCTGTTTTAAAAAATCAATAAAGACGATTTTTTTTAAAAAAATCTATCTATCTATTATTTTTAAAATCTGCACAGATGTTCTTTTGGCATGATTAATGGTTTAATAATCTTTATCTTAAGCCTATTTTTTAATTTCAGCAGATCATGATCTGTGCTACAAATTATGTACAGAGAGAAATGGGCTTCTCTATCTCTTTCCAATTCTGTATTCTATTTGATTTCTGAAGTGTTGTGTGGTTTCCGGGCGGTATGGCTGTGCTCTAGCAGCATTCTCTCCTGATGTTATGCCTTCGTCTGTGGCTGGCATCTTCAGAGGATCTCTATATTTGATTTCTATATAGTGGTCATCAAGTGATGTTTTACATAACCTGCTTTGGTGGTTCCTCGCCTATGGCAGTGTTCCCCAACCAGTGTGCCGGGGCACACTAGTGTGCCATGAATGATCATCAGGTGTGCCGTGGGAAATTGGAACCTCGGGGGGGGGGGGGGGGGCTAGTGTGTTGAAGTATAAAAACCCAAAGAAACCTACCTCGATAAAGGCACAAAATTACAAACACCCCCCCCCCACCCGTTGTCTACTTGGTCTCTCCCTCTCCATGCATTGGGAAGGCCCGCCTCCCTTTCCCCAAGTGGAGACCTCCTCTTGCCTCCTGGGGGTTCTGTGTGGGACATTTGGCCCAGTTCTATCATTGGTGGTGTTCAGAATGCTCTTTGATTGTAGGGGAACTATAAATCCCAGCAACTACAACTCCCAAATGTCAAGGTCTATTTCCCCTGAACTCCATCTGCGTTCATATTTGGGCATATTGAGTATTCATGCCAAGTTTTGTCCTGATCCATCATTGTTTGAGTCCACAGTGCTCTCTGGATATAGGTGAACTACAACTCCAAAACTCAAGGTCAATGCCCACCAAACTCTTATAGCATTTTCTCTTGGTTATGGGAGTTCTGTGTGGGAAGTTTGTGTCTTTCTGCCATTTCTGCCAGGATATCTATGTTGTGTTCATCGGATCAGGCCCAGGTTTCACACTGAGTGTATAAATACATTTAAAAACATATTAACTATATGTATTACTGTGTTACAGTGTCATTTTGTGTCATTTTGGTTGGTGGTTTGCCCCAGGATTTTGTAAATGTAAAAAGTGTGCCACGGCTCAAAAAGGGTTGGGAAACACTGGCCTATGGAACACACTCCCAACTGAGATAAGATCGATATCTTCCCTCCTGGCTTCCTGGCTTTCTCAAAGAAAGTAAAGGCATAGCTGTGGGACCAGGCGTTTGGTCAATAAATGCAATCAGCACCTGAATGGATGAACCGATTTGGCATTAAGACTGATGAGGCTGGTTTAGTGTTTAATGATGACTTTGTATGGTTTTAATTATGTTGTTTTATTATGATATGTTTATGCTGTGATTTTATTGTATTGTTGAAATAGCCTCTTAATGGGGTTGAATGTAAGCCACCCTAAGTCCCCCTTGGGGGGCTGAGAAGGATGGGTTAGAAATACGGTAAATAAATAAATAAATAGATTCTCCTAGGGAATTTGGGGGTGCTCTGTGAGTCAGGGAACTTTTAGTGGAGAGAAGTTCCAAGTTGTTACCATCTGCTCGCCACTAGTTTCAATATTAGTGAGAGAGATTTAGGGTCAAGTTTTAGCACTGACCGGAATTACCATAAGATCTAAGAAAAGGCATGTATTGAAACCAATACGCTCCTGCACATTTTGTAACAAGTAAACCATCACGCTGTTGAACAATCTTTCTGTAACCATACGCTCTCGTTGCCTCAATAGAAGTGAACCATTAAGATCTGTGCCTTGTTGTTAAAAGCCTGTTATAGTTAATAAACTCTTTCGTGTTAACTTTTAAACAAAGCCTCCATCATACCTCTTTTCAGTTTCCTCTCAGTGGGTGGTTTTAAAAGGAGCCTAACTGGAAATCTTAGTTTATTCTAAAATCCTAATAACTTTAGGTTGGTGGTAGCGATTTTAAGAATTGGGTAGACCAAGTCGTCACACCATTCATCCCTATTTGTCCATTTTTCCAGTGTTCAAACAGCAATGATTCCTGAAAACATGACTGTTTTGGAAGACAGGGTACTAATTTACCTAAAGTAGCAGGAGGACTAGGGAGTCACATTAGACCTTCAGAGAAACTTGGAAGTCTGCACTTGCTCCCACAACAAAATAAATTATATACCCCCCAAGAAACCTGTGAGATATGAGGGATTGACTTTTGGGCCTGAACCCTTGGAGAGAATTTGGGGAGATTTTTATATATTTATATATATATTTATTTATTTATTATTTCGCATTTGTCTGTCGCCCCCCCCCCCCCCCCCCCCAACGGCTCGGGGCAACTTACAACAGTTCGTAAAATACAATTGTCAGATAACTCATAATAACTCACAGTAATACCATTAAGATGGAATTACAATTAGAACAGTTGAAGCAACAAATGGAGTCGCCGTGGGCTGACAGCTAGGCGGTGCGAGCTACAGTTTAGCTAACTCCGAAGGCTTGTTGGAACAGCAATGTCTTAACTGCTCTCCTGAACGGGAGGAGGCCCTGGGTGGCATGGATGCTGGCGGGCAGTGCGTTCCACAGGGTTGGTGCTGCAACAGAGAAAGCCCGGCGGCGGGTTGCGGACAGATGGTAGGTCCTCATGCGAAAGTGGTCGCATATAGATGTTAAATAAGAGGGGGGAGAGAATAGCTCCCTGAGGAACCCCGCAAAGAAGCGGGAACCCCGGAGACATCCTTGCCCCTCCTCACTGTTGTAGCCGGTTCCGGAGGAAGGAGGTCACCCAATTAAGGGCTGTCCCCCTAACTCCGGCCCTGGCAAGGCGGTGAGTCAATAGATCATAATCGACTGTATCAAACGCCGCTGTGAGGTCCAATAACACGAGCAGCGCCGATCCACACTGATCCAGCTGGCAGCGCAACTCATCCGAGATGGAGACCAGGACCGTCTCCGTCCCATGCCCCAGACGGAAGCCGGACTGGAAGGGGTCTAGCCAAGCTGCATCATCTAGGAAGGACTGCAACTGCTCCATTGCCGCCTTCTCAATTACCTTGCCCAGGAACGATAAATTCGAACCCGGGTGGTAGTTGGAGGGGACCGTTGGATCTAATCCCGGCTTCTTCAACAACGGAGAGACCACCGCCTCTTTTAAACCCTCTGGAAATACTCCTGGGCTAGGGAAGTATTAATTATATTCAACAGAGGGTCTCGTAATCCCTTCAGGCTGGCTTTCACCAGCCAGGAGGGGCACGGATCAAGGGAACAGGTGGTCGGGCGAGCTGCAGCAATAATCCTATCGACAGCTTCTGTCCAGTGGCGTGAACCGGTCGAAGGTGGCCCGGCAAGAGGCCACGGAGTCTCAAGTTCACTAACTGTATCAATCAATATATATACTCTCTCTCTCTCTCTCTCTCTCTCTCTCTCTCTCTCTCTCTCTCTCTCTCCTGGTAGCACAGTGGGTTAAACCACTGAGTTGCTGAACTTGCTGATCAAAGGTCACAGGTTTGACTCCGGGGAGCGGTGTGAGCTCCCGCTGTTAGGCCTAGCTTCTGCCAACCTAGCAGTTTGAAAACACACAAATGTGAGTAGATCAATAGGTACCGCTCCAGCGAGAAGATAACGGTGCTACATGCAGTTATGCCCACCACATGACCTTGGAGGTGTCTACTGACAACGCCAGCTCTTTGACTGGAGATGAGCAACAACCCAGAGTCAAACATGACTGGACTTAATGTCAGGTGAAAACTGAGAGAGAGAGAGAGAGAGAGAGAGAGAGAGAGAGAGAGAGAGAGAGCTAAAAATGCAAAATTTTGTCTTGACATATGAGTGCTCCAAACTTGTGGAAATGTCCCTGGTTGGAAGCGTTTTGAAACAAAACATTTTTTGAAAAGAAATTGATAACTGGGTGGAACTGAAAGATACAAAAGGGCCCCCAGGAACCACATGTGATCATACGTTGCTTACCCTTGTCCTAAACAGCTCAGATTTCCAACAAAGCTTCATACTTGGTCCACTTTTGATTATGGTCATCATGAAAAGCTCTGCGTGCTGCAGGTATAGGTCTGCTGATGAAACAGATGTTTGCTTGGGCATTAGTTTCTTTCCAGGACATGAATGATTATTTCCAGAACATGAATGATCATGGGGAACCTTACTGAATCTCCTTCTAACCCACTTCAGTGGTAGACACAAAATACTGTGCAGAACTATACCTTGTTCAAAGTATTATGCAGAGTGAGCAAACACTTCTGGTGACTTTTGTGAAACTCACTCTGCAGAGCACCCCCCAAATAACAGTAATGTTTATTGGGGCAAGTGGTAAGTAAATAGTAAGGATTGCCAATATCTGCTAAAGTCAGCAGTCTGTGTGTGCATGGGGGGCGGGCGGGGATGAATAATCTTTCTCCTCTTCATCTATTGTGCGATATTCCTGGTTTTCTTTTTGGCTGATATGCGTGCCACTATACAGACAGACACAGCAGGGTGTTAATTCAAAACCATTTGGGGGTTATCTGACTGTACGGGAGACTGAGAAAACAAAACATCAGAGTGATAATTTTTAAAAAGCTGAAATGGCTTTAAAAAGGTTTACTTGTTCAAAAATAGGAGCTTAGGACTGATACTGTACAATAAATAGCAGTTTAATTCGGAAGCAATTTTTTTCACAGCAAGAGTGTTGGCTTTCTAAAACGGTTTATAGCAGTGTTTCCCAACCTTTTTTGAGCTGCGGCACACTTTTTACATTTACAAAATCCTGGGGCACACCACCAACCAAAATGACACAAAATGACACTCTAACACAGTAATACATATAGTTGATATGTTTTTAAATGTATTTATACACTCAGTGTGAAACCTGGGCCTGTTTCGATGACCACAACATTGATATCCTGGCAGGAATGGCAGAAAGACACAAACTTCCCACACAGAACTCCCAAAACCAAGAGAAAATGCTATAAGAGTTTGCTGGGCATTAACCTTGAGTTTTGGAGTTGTAGTTCACCGACATCCAGAGAGCACTGTGGACTCAAACAATGTTGGTTCAGGACCAAACTTGGCATGAATACTCAATACGCCCAAATATGAATGCAGATGGAGTTCAGGAAATAGACCTTGCCATTTGGGAGTTATAGTTTCTGGGATTTATAGTTCTCCTACAATCAAAGAGCATTCTGAACACCACCAATGATAGAACTGGGCCAAACTTCCCTCACAGAACCCCCAGGTGGCTCCCTTCCTGATTGGCTCTCTACCTCTTCCAGAAGGGAAGGCACTCACTCGACCCTTGATTTGCCTTCCTTCCTTCCTCCTTTCCTGTGGTTCGAAAGAAGAC
>JARBWK010001378.1:0-19495 GCA_030556195.1 Anolis apletophallus | reverse complement strand
TTTTCTTTTTTTCCCCTTTCTTTTTTCCTCTTCTCTCTCGCTTTCTTTTTCTCTTCGTTCTCTTCTCTAATCTTCAACTTTCTCTTTTTGTTTTCTTTTCGCTTTCTCTTCAATCTTCTTACTTTCTCTTCGGACTTTCTTCTTGTTTCTCTCCTTTCTGTTTTTTTCTCTCTCTTTCTCTTTGCTTCCTTTCAGACTTCTTCTTTGTTTTCTTCCTTCTTTCTCTTCTCCTTTCTTTTTCTCTTGTTCTTCTCTTTTTCCCTTTCGCTTTCTCCTTTCTCTTTCTAATTTTCTCTCAATCTTTCCTTCCCACTTTCTGTCTTGTTTTCTCAATCTTCACACTTTTTTTTTCTTTTCGTTTTCTTTTTTTCTTCTTTTTTTTTTCTTTTTCCTTTCGTTTTTTCTCTTTTCTCTTCCTTTCTTCTAATCTTTTTGGCTTCCTCTCCTCTTCGTTTTCTTTCTTTCTTCCTTCATTTTCTCGTTTCTTCAACCTTTTTCTTCTTTAATCTTTCCAGATTTTCTTTCTTTTTTTCTCTCGCTTCTCCGTTTCACTTTCTGTTTTTTCTTTCTTCGCTTTCTCCCCAATCTTTCAACTTTCTCTTGTTTCTTTTTTTTTTCTCTCTTTGTTTTTTTGTTTCTTTGTTTTTCTTTTTCTCTCAATCTCTTCCTCTCTCTCTCTCTTCTGTCTTTTTTTCTCTTCTTCTGACCTTTCCTTCAATCTCTCTCTCTTTCTCTCTCTCAATCTCTCTCTCGCACTCTCTCTCTCACTCTCTCACTCTCTCTGTCTTGCTCTCTCTCTCTCTCTCTCTCCACTGTAATTTCCCATGGCACACCTGATGATCTCTCATGGCGCAGTAGTGTACCCCGGGACACTGGTTGAAAATCACTGGCAATTAAAAATCTCCCAAACAACAAAGCCCCCGGACCAGATGGCCTAACAGCCAGATATTACAAAATATTGGAGGATGAACTAACACCTCAACTATTAATAATTATGAATAAAGCAATGCAACAGGGCACAATACCAGAAACCTGGAAGCAAGCCAACATCTCACTTATACATAAGACAGGATCAGACCCAAGTGATGTTAAAAACTATCGCCCGATATCGTTGCTAAACAACGATTATAAACTGTTCACTATGATATTGGCGAACAGACTAAAAATATATCTGAATGAGACAATAAAAGAGGACCAAGCGGGGTTTTTACCTCAGAGAATGATGAGGGATAATATTAGGATCATTGTTAACGCCATTGAATACTACGACTTGAAAATACAGAAGGAAGTGGGCTTTTTATTTTTAGATGCAGAAAAGGCTTTTGACCTTGCAAATTGGAATTTTTTATTTCAAGTACTGAAAGAAAAGGATATGGGTTATGCCTTTATCAATGCGATAAGTGCTATATACCAAGAGCAGACGGCATGCATGATTGTGAACGGCAATAGAACCAGTCAAATAAAAATCCAGAGAGGAACAAGACAAGGCTGCCCTATGTCGCCGTTACTATTTATCATGATGTTAGAGGTTCTGCTGGACGATATCAGAGCAGATAAAGAGCTGAAGGGTTTAAAACTGCAGAACGAGGAGTACAAAATCAAGCATATGCAGACGATGTCGTCTGTATTATAGAAGAGCCGGTGGAAAGAATGCAAAAGTGGATTGATAAAATACAAATGTACGGGCAGGTGGCAGGATTTAAAATAAATTACGCCAAATCCAAAATATTAACCAAAAACCTCAAAAGACAGGGTGGATTCTCTACAAAAAAGACTTCTAAGGTTCAGATCGCAAAGCAAGTTAAATACCTGGGCATAGTATTGACGATGAAGAACAACCAACTTCTGAAAAACAATTACGGACAAACATGGAAGCACATCAAGAGAAAGCTAGAGAGTTGGAGATTTCTGAATCTCAATCTGCTAGGCAGGATAGCAGTTATAAAGATGGACGTGCTCGAGAATGATTTTTTGTTTCAATCAATACCCATTTTGAGGACGGCTTATGATTTCAAGACATGGAAGACAGATATCACAAAATTTATTTGGGAGGGGAGGAAGCCCAGGATTAAATTTCAAATTTTAACAGACAAAAGGGAGAGGGAGGACTAGCCTTACCGAACCTCCAGTTATATTACGAGGCTGCGGCCCTCACTTGGGCGAAGGACTGGGCCACACTCCAAAAAACAAGACTACTTAATCTAGAGGGGTTTAACACGAACAGGGGATGGCACGCGTACATGTGGTACGGAAATCGAAAATAGAAAAAGCATTTAATAACCACCACATCAGAGCGGCCATACTCAAAGTATGGAATAAATACAAGGAGCAATTATATAAAAGACCCCATTATGGGTCTCCCCCTTGGAGGCGCAACATAAGAAAGAGATACCCATGGCAAAGTGGTATACTTATAAATTACTGATTCGAAAACAGGGCTCAAAGTGGGAATTGAAAGATATAGAAGAATTAAGACTAACAGGAATAGAGATATCCTGGTACCAATATATGCAGCTGAAGGATTACTTCAGAGAAGACTGTAAGAGAGACTTTAATTTTGAAGAAAATATGTGGGACAGGGTACTCAAACAAAAGAAAAAAACATATTAAAAGTATATATGGTAAATTATTGGAGCTGGATACAGAACCGGAATCGATCAAAAACGTAATGATAGAATGGGCACAAGATGTGGGACATAGCATTTTGCTACAAGACTGGGAAAAAGCTTGGAGAAGGACTAATAGGATTTTGGGATCAACAGCACCAGCGGAGAATTGGTATAAAATGTTTTTTAGGTGGCATATGACCCCATGGAAAATAGCTAAGTTCTATCCAAAGGCCAACAGTACCTGCTGGAGATGTAAGTCCCATATTGGAACTTATATCCACTGTTGGTGGTTGTGCAGTAAGGCACAGCGATTCTGGAAGGAGATACACAGACATACCCAAAAAATCCTGCAAGACAAGTTTGATCTTAAAGCCGAAGTTTACCTGTTAAATCTTATGGAGGAAGGGTGGGACGCAAATAAGGTTAAATTATTTTACTTTATAACAGCGGCGGCTAGGCTTGTATTCGCCAAAAAATGGAAGAATGAGGAGCCACCACAAATGGTAGAGTGGTGGAATAAACTAAGAGAACTGATGGAATCTGATGAACTGTACAGCAAGACATACGATAGGAGTGAAAAGGCAAAGGCAAACTGGCAACCTGTGCGGTTATACCTGGAGAAATTGGACTCCTAGGTGAAATCAGTAATGAGTAATTAAAATCTCAAGGATGTAAAGCTTTACGAAGATCCGAACTGGAAGATAGAATATGTGTGTATACTGTATATATGTTGTATCTTTCCCCCCATCCCCACTTACCCCGTCCCAACCCACTCCTTGTCTTAAAATAATGTGAAAAATAACCTAATAAAAAATACTTAAAAAAAAAAAAAAAGAAAATCACTGGCCTAGAGAAAGGAAAAGCTGAGGAGCAGCTGGGGAGTTGATTAAAGAAATCTGTTCTTATGTATCTACATAAAAGTCTTGTATGAAGGAAAGCATTTCGAAACGTTGTATTGCCAGCAATTGATCTTATGTAACCAATAAGCATATGCAATAAGAATTACACAAATAAAGAAGATACTGTTTCATGTGCCAGCAAACCTCTCTCTGGGCTTTTCTCTTCATAAATGGCGGCAGCAATCACACAGAAAAAACCTCCTGAGAGAAATTAGGGAGTCCACAAGAAGTGAGGACCCCACACTGAGCATGTGCAGAGTTCACCTCCACCGCATTGGGGACCTCTGCGTGCATGGGCTCTTGGCCCAACTGATCCCAGACTTGGCCTTTGTTTCTCCTGTTTTCTCAGCTTTGGGTCCTTACCTCTTTGACTTTTCTCAGGATGTTGAGCCACTGGCTGCAGGAAAAGGAAGGAGAAGAAAGAGAAAGGCATTTTCCATTACTTTTTTGCAAACTGGAGCATTTGATCTGATTTTGCTGGGGAGCGAGTTCCACAGACGGGGGGGGGGGGGGTCACCACCGAGAAGGCCCTGTCCCTTATCCCCAACAGCCTCGCTTGCGAAGCTGGCGGGACTGAGAGTAAGGCCTCCCCGTCGGATCTTAGGCTACGAGGTGGAACATAGAGGGAGATACGTTCGGACAAGTAAGCTGGGCTGGAGTCGTATAGGGCTTTATAGGCCACTAGCTGTACCCGGCACGCGTTGATGTGCCCTTTTTAGGAGATGCGAGAAAGTCCAATCATCCACGGTGTGCCCTCCTCTAAACTGCAGTTGGATGGAGTGTGGGTCATGGGGGGCATGGTGTGCCAAGTTGGGTCTTTATTGGTCTTGGTTCTGGGCCACAGTGGTCTGTGGGGAATGATGGGTTTTGAAGTACTACAAATCCCGTTTTCCATGGTGGTACTTCAAGTCCCATCATTTATGGTCGGGGCTCTGTGTGCCAAGGTAGGTTACTGTCAATTCAGGCCATACACAATGTCCAATGAGCTGAGGCCTAGTCGGGAGAATCAAGTTAATGAAGCCTTACTGTCAATTCAGGCCATACACAATGTCCCATGAGCTGAGGCCTAGTCGGGAGAATCAAGTTCATGAAGCCTTACTGTCAATTCAGGCCATACACAATGTCCCATGAGCTGAGGCCTAGTTAGGAACAGCAAGTTCATGAAGCCTTACTGTCAATTCATGCCATACACAATGTCCCATGAGCTGAGGCCTAGTTAGGAACAGCAAGTTCATGAAGCCTTACTGTCAATTCAGGCCATACACAATGTCCCATGAGCTGAGGCCTAGTTAGGAACAGCAAGTTCATGAAGCCTTACTGTCAATTCAGGCCATACACAATGTCCAATGAGCTGAGGCCTAGTCGGGAGAATCAAGTTAATGAAGCCTTACTGTCAATTCAGGCCATACACAATGTCCCATGAGCTGAGGCCTAGTCGGGAGAATCAAGTTCATGAAGCCTTACTGTCAATTCAGGCCATACACAATGTCCAATGAGCTGAGGCCTAGTCGGGAGAATCAAGTTAATGAAGCCTTACTGTCAATTCAGGCCATACACAATGTCCCATGAGCTGAGGCCTAGTCGGGAGAATCAAGTTAATGAAGCCTTACTGTCAATTCAGGCCATACACAATGTCCCAGAGCTGAGGCAGTAGAATCAAGTTCACAATGTCAATTCAGGCCATACACAATGTCCCATGAGCTGAGGCCTAGTCGGGAGAATCAAGTTCATGAAGCCTTACTGTCAATTCAGGCCATACACAGTGTCCCATGAGCTGAGGCCTAGTCGGGAGAATCAAGTTCATGAAGCCTTACTGTCAATTCAGGCCATACACAATGTCCCATGAGCTGAGGCCTAGTCGGGAGAATCAAGTTCATGAAGCCTTACTGTCAATTCAGGCCATACACAATGTCCCATGAGCTGAGGCCTAGTCGGGAGAATCAAGTTCATGAAGCCTTACTGTCAATTCAGGCCATACACAATGTCCCATGAGCTGAGGCCTAGTCGGGAGAATCAAGTTCATGAAGCCTTACTGTCAATTCAGGCCATACACAGTGTCCCATGAATGTCCAAGTTCATGAGCTGAATTCAGGCCATACACAATGTCCCATGAGCTGAGGCCTAATCAAGTTAATGAAGCCTTACTGTCAATTCAGGCCATACACAGTGTCCATTGAGCTGAGGCCTAGTCGGGAGAATCAAGTTCATGAAGCCTTACTGTCAATTCAGGCCATACACAATGTCCAATGAGCTGAGGCCTAGTCGGGAGAATCAAGTTCATGAAGCCTTACTGTCAATTCAGAGCGTAAACAGCTTCCCAGTAAGTGAGGGCTAGTTAGGGAAATCTAGTTAATGAAGTCTTACTGTCAATTTTGAGCGTGGTCTGTGATTTTTTGGGGTGTAAATTTTAGGTTGGAAGTGATTTGGGTGTTTGTGTTGGGGATTGGCTCAGGCCTTTTCCTTATTCTGTTTTGGCAGTTTAGTATGGATCGGAATTTTCATGTTGGCTGGCCAGTGCAGCAGTTATGCAAATCCGCCCTTATTGGCAGCCAATCATGTTGTTCAGAATGTAGAGGCTGGGTGAGTCTTTGGCTGCCCCGGAGGATGCTGGTAAATGTAGTTTTATTTTTATTCATTTTTGGGGGGGAAAGTTTCTTTGCTACAAACGTACCTTGCTTGAGGCCTATTTCTGTTGGCAAGTATTGTGTTTCTGCGTTGTATGGTTTCTTTGTTTGAGGTATACATCACATGACGTGAACCCATTTATATAATAGATGACCAGCACTTCGAATTGTACTCGGAAACGGCAGCTAGTGGAGTTGACGTAACAAGGGGAGGGGGTGTGGTATGCTCCCTGTATGATGCTCCTGTTAGTAATATGGCTGCCGCCCGTTGGACTATTTAAAGTTTCCGAACAGTCTTCAGAGGCAGCCCCATGTAGAGTGCATTGCAGTAATCTATTCAGGATGTGACCAGAGTGTGGACCACCATGGACAGATCAGACTTCCCAAGGTACGGACGCAGCTGGCGCACGAGTCTTAACTGTGCAAAAGCTCCCCTGGCCACCGCCGAGACCTGGGGTTCCAGGCTCACCGATGAGTCCAGGATCACTCCCAGACTGCGAACCTGCGCCTTCAGGGGGAATGTGACCCCATCCAACACAGGCTGTAACCCTATGCCCTGTTTGGCCTTGCGACTGACCAGGAGGACCTCTGTCTTGTCTGGATTCAATTTCAGTTTGTTATCCCTCATCCAGACCGTCACAGCGACCAAACACCGGTACAAAGTCTGGACAGCTTCCTTGGTGACAGGTGGAAAGAAAGGAGTGACAGAGTTGGATGTCATCTGCGTACAGATAACACCTTACTCCGAAACTCTGGATGATCTCTCCCAGCGGCTTCATGTAGATGTTAAATAACATTGGGGACAGTTCTGATTCCTGAGGGACTGTACAACACAACGGTTGCGCAACCGAACAGGTGTTACCCAGTAACGCCCTCTGGGTCTGACCCTCCAGGAAGGATTGGAGCCAATGCAAGGCAGTACCTCCAAGGCCCATTCCTGTTTGGCGTCTCAGAAGGATACCATGGTCAGCGGTATTGAAGGCCGCTGAGAGGTCCAGCAGAACCAACAGGGACACACTCCCCCTGTCCAGCTCCCGGCGTAGATCATCTACTAAGCAAAGCCACATTCTCCCGCCAACACGGCCCACTTTAAAGAAGGGTGGGTATTTAAATAATAACAATAACAACATCAACAACAACAATCTCTTGGTTGAATCTCATAGCATCTAACGTTATATAATGTTAGATACTTTGATACTCAACCAAGAGGTTGTTGTTGTTGCTGTTGTTGTTACGTTATATTATTATTAATAATAATATGTTAGATGCTTTGATACTCAACCAAGAGATTGTTGTTGTTGATGATGTTGTTACGTTATATTATTATTAATAATAATAATATGTTAGATGCTTTGATACTCAACCAAGAGATTGTTGTTGTTGATGATGTTGTTACGTTATATTATTATTAATAATAATATGTTAGATGCTTTGATACTCAACCAAGAGATTGTTGTTGTTGTTGCTGTTGCTTTTACGTTATATTATTATTAATAATATGTTAGATGCTTGGATACTCAACCAAGAGGTTGTTGTTGTTGCTGTTGTTACGTTATATTATTATTAATAATAATATGTTAGATGCTTTGATACTCAACCAAGAGATTGTTGTTGTTGATGATGTTGTTACGTTATATTACTTTTATTATTAATAATATGTTAGATGCTTTGATACTCAACCAAGAGATTGTTGTTGTTGCTGTTGCTTTTACGTTATATTATTATTAATAATAATATGTTAGATGCTTTGATACTCAACCAAGAGGTTGTTGTTGTTGCTGTTGTTGTTACGTTATATTATTATTAATAATAATATGTTAGATGCTTTGATACTCAACCAAGAGATTGTTGTTGTTGATGATGTTATTGTTATTATTTAAATAATATCAACAACTACAGCCAATGAGAGAGACTGCCATACCTCTATAGGCCTCTAGATGGCACCATTCTGCTTGTAAACAATATGTGTCTGCATTGAAGTTGTCTATGAACTTCTGACTCAAGAGATGGTTTTGCTGGTCTTTCTTATGGACTGTCATTCCCATCATCCCCAGCCAGCATAGATAGCAGTGACAGTCCCAAAGGTCCCTTTCCCAATACTATGTAAGTTCTTAATTTGCAGTCTTTGGGGGAAAGAGACAAAGGTCTGAATGTATACAATGCATGGGACACACCCACACACACACACACATATAATATACATATACATACAGTATATACTAGCTGTTGTAGTTGAGCAAGCTGAGCCTGTAGTTGCTACAGGTAGTAACAGGGAGGAGGATACTTTGTCGGACATGTCACTTGAAGAGGGAGGTTTGGGCAGAATTACTGCAGCTGGGAGGAAGAGAGCTGCAAGTGTTGTGAGTTTGGAAGGTGCAGAACAAAGGAGAAAGGTCCGACAAATACTTAGGGAGCCTACCAGTGATGACACTTTTGAGGGGTTTGAAGCAGAGTTAACCTCAGAAGAGAGTGATACAGAGCTGGACTCAGCGTTGGTGCAGGATGTCAGGAATGTGTTAAATGCTGAGTCCAGCGAAAGCTCATTTTTTGGCTTTTCAAGTGATCCTGATTGGCCTAGTGGGAATGTTGAGTCGGATTGGGGTCCTTTTTAACTGTTCAGCAAAGGTGGAGGATTGGAGGACCACACCCAGGGCTGCAGCTGTGGGGACTGAGGCAGATTTGGGTGGGGAGTCTGATGACTCTGAGTTGTAAGGGTATAAAAGTAAGGTCTGGGGATTTGGGACTCTGCGGTCGGCCAAGGTGTTGCTGGTGGGTTGCTAATTCCTGTATCTGGTGCTCTTGATTCTTCGTGTCTTAGTTCCTGATTCCCAGCGAGCTGTGAGTATTGGGCTGTTTTCATGTTATTTCTGGGGAGCTGCTATGGCAGCTCTAGCTGACACTGGTGTTTGTTGGGGGTTAGGGCTTTAATGTGTGTTTTTATGTTTAGTGACTACCGCGTTTCGTTTGATCATTTCCTGTGTTGCTGTGAGTGCCTGTCTCTTTTTGGTATTGTATAATGGGTGGAAGGGGGTTGCTGTGGGTTGCGGGGTCGTTGATGTGTTTGTTTGTATACTTAGCTCCTGTAATTTGAGAAGCACTCCTTCTTTCCTTTTTCGGACGGAGCTTCGCATTACACAGACTTCGAGCCGGATAAAGGCCAAAGACTACGAAAGACGGACGCCTTCTCTGTTTTGTTTATAGGCTTTTTTTATGGGTGTGGGTTTTTTTATGCCGGACTGTGGCTATGTTTTTGTTTGAATAAACTGTAAATACTTTTACTAGCTTGGCGTGTTCAGAGCCATCTGTGGGAGTCTCAACACTAGCTGTCCCCTGCCACGCGCTCTGTGGCTCAGTCTGTGTATATGTGCTTTGTGTGTATATATATTTGTGTATATGTACATATATTTGCGTTTGCGTGTATATATATGTGGGTGTGGTTTTACACATGTGTTGTCATGGGTTTTTTTGGCCTTTTAAGTCTCTTCTGCTGTGTCTTTCAGTGTTTTTATGAGTGATGGTCACTTGTTGGCCTGATACATGTATTGTATCCAGATTTGGTGTCAATTCATCCAGCGGTTTTTGCGTTATGTTAATTCCACAAACGAAAATTACATTTATACACACACACACACACACACACACACACACACACACACACTAGCTGTACCCGCCATGCGTTGCTGTGGCCAACCTTCCCTCCCTTTTCTCTCTCCTCTTTCTTTCTTTCTTTCTTTCTTTCTTTCTGTCTGTCTGTCTGTCTTTCTCTCTCCCTTCCTTCCTTCCTTCCTTCCTTCCTTCCTTCCTTCCTTCCTTCCTTCCTTCCTTCCTTCCTTCCTTCAATATTTCCTTTCTTCCTTTGTTCTTTCATTTTCTCCTTCCTTCTCTTTGTCTTTTTGCTTTTTTTGGCTTTTAAAGTCCCTTCTGTGCTTTTCAGTGTTTTTAATGAGTGATTGCCAGTCGTTGGCCTGATGGGTGTATTGTGTCCAAATTTCGTGTCAATTTGTCCAGTGGTTTTTTTCTTATTTTAATCCCACAAACACACATTACATACATACATTTCAGCTGAGGCTGGCCATCTGTCAGAAGGGGCTAGACTGAATGGCCCTTGGAGGTCTCTTCCTACCCTAGGATTCCATAATAATAACAATAATAATAATAATAATAACAATGATGCTGAGGCTGACCATCTGTCAGGAGTGTTTAGATTGTGCTTCTCCCTTTTGCCAAAAGGGGCTGGACTGGATGGCCCGTGGAGGTCTCTTCCTACCCTAGATTCCATAATAATAATAATAATAACAATGATGCTGAGGCTGACCATCTGTCAGGAGTGGTGAGATTGTGCTTCTCTCTTTTGCCAAAAGGGGCTGGACTGGATGGCCCTTGGAGGTCTCTTCCTACCCTAGGATTCCATAATAATAATAATAATAATAATAATGCTGAGGTTGGCCGTCTGTCAGAGTGTTTAGATTGTGCTTCTCCCTTTTTACAAAAGGGGCTGGACTGGATGGCCCGTGGAGGTCTCTTCCTACCCTAGATTCCATAATAATAATAATAATAATAATAATGCTGAGGTTGGCCATCTGTCAGGAGTGGTTAGATTGTGCTTCTCCCTTTGCCAAAAGGGGCTGGACTGGATGGCCCGTGGAGGTCTCTTCCTACCCTAGGATTCCATAATAATAATAATAATAATAATAATAATAATAATAATAATGCTGAGGTTGGCCGCCTGTCAGGAGTGGTTAGATTGTGCTTCTCTTTTGCCAAAAGGGGCTAGACTGAATGGCCCTTGGAGGTCTCTTCCTACCCTAGGATTCCATAATAATAATAATAATAATAATAATAATGCTGAGGTTGGCCGTCTGTCAGGAGTGTTTAGATTGTGCTTCTCCCTTTTGCCAAAAGGGGCTGGACTGGATGGCCCGTGGAGGTCTCTTCCTACCCTAGGATTCCATAATAATAATAATAATAATAATAATACTGCTGAGGTTTGCCGTCTGTCAGGAGTGTTTAGATTGTGCTTCTCCCTTTTGCCAAAAGGGGCTGGACTGGATGGCCCTTGGAGGTCTCTTCCTACCCTAGGATTCCATAATAATAATAATAATAATAATAATAATGCTGAGGTTGGCCGTCTGTCAGGAGTGTTTAGATTGTGCTTCTCCCTTTTGCCAAAAGGGGCTGGACTGGATGGCCCGTGGAGGTCTCTTCCTACCCTAGGATTCCATAATAATAATAATAATAATAATAATAATAATAATAATGCTGAGGCTGGCCATCTGTCAGGAGTGGTTAGATTGTGCTTCTCCCTTTTGCCAAAAGGGGCTGGACTGGATGGCCCTTGGAGGTCTCTTCCTACCCTAGGATTCCATAATAATAATAATAATAATAATAATAATAAATGCTGAGGCTGGCCATCTGTCAGGACTGGTTAGAGTGTGGTTCTCCGTTTTGCCTTTAGGGGCTGGACTGGATGGCCCTTGGAGGTCTCTTCCTACCCTAGGATTCCATAATAATAATAATAATAATAATAATAATGCTGAGGCTGGCCATCTGTCAGGAGTGGTTAGATTGTGCTTCTCCCTTTGCCAAAAGGGGCTGGACTGAATGGCCCTTGGAGGTCTCTTCCTACCCTAGGATTCCATAATAATAATAATAATAATAATAATAATAATAATGCTGAGGCTGGCCGTCTGTCAGGAGTGGTTAGATTGTGCTTCTCCCTTTTGCCAAAAGGGGCTGGACTGGATGGCCCTTGGAGGTCTCTTCCTACCCTAGGATTCCATAATAATAATAATAATAATAATAATGCTGAGGTTGGCCGTCTGTCAGGAGTGTTTAGATTGTGCTTCTCCCTTTTGCCAAAAGGGGCTGGACTGGATGGCCCGTGGAGGTCTCTTCCTACCCTAGGATTCCATAATAATAATAATAATAATAATAATAATAATAATGCTGAGGCTGGCCATCTGTCAGGAGTGGTTAGATTGTGCTTCTCCCTTTTGCCAAAAGGGGCTGGACTGGATGGCCCTTGGAGGTCTCTTCCTACCCTAGGATTCCATAATAATAATAATAATAATAATAATAATAATAATATTAATGCTGAGGCTGGCCATCTGTCAGGACTGGTTAGATTGTGCTTCTCCCTTTTGCCAAAAGGGGCTGGACTGGATGGCCCTTGGAGGTCTCTTCCTACCCTCGGATTCCATAATAATAATAATAATAATAATAATGCTGAGGCTGGCCATCTGTCAGGAGTGGTTAGATTGTGCTTCTCCCTTTTCCCAACAGGGCTGGACTGAATGGCCCTTGGAGGTCTCTTCCTACCCTAGGATTCCATAATAATAATAATAATAATAATAATAATAATGCTGAGGCTGGCCGTCTGTCAGGAGTGGTTAGATTGTGCTTCTCCCTTTTGCCAAAAGGGCTGGACTGATGGCCCTTGAGGTCTCTTCCTACCCTAGGATTCCATAATAATAATAATAATAATAATGCTGAGGCTGGCCGTCTGTCAGGACTGGTTAGATTGTGCTTCTCCCTTTTGCCAAAAGGGGCTGGACTGGATGGCCCTTGGAGGTCTCTTCCTACCCTAGGATTCCATAATAATAATAATAATAATAATAATAATAATAATAATGCTGAGGCTGGCCATCTGTCAGGAGTGGTTAGATTGTGCTTCTCCCTTTTGCCAAAAGGGGCTGGACTGGATGGCCCTTGGAGGTCTCTTCCTACCCTGGGATTATTATGCTCAGGAGTGTTTTGATTGTGCTTTCCCCTTATGCCTGAAGAGACTGGACTAGATGGCCCTTGGAGGTCTCTTCCTACCCTGGGATTCCATCACCATCGTCATCGTCATCAGGTTGAGGCTGGCCATCTGTTAGGAGTGGTTAGATTGTGCTTTTCCCATTTGCCAGAAGGGGCGGGACTGGATGGCCCTTGCAGATCTCTTCCTACCTTAGCATTCTATTATCGTTATCAAGCTGAGGCTGAATGGCCATCTGCCAGGAGTGCTTTGATTGTGCTTTTCCAGCATGAGGGTAGAAGGGGGTTGCCACAGACTATGCCACAACAACGCGTGGCTATATATATATGTTCAAACAAAACCACAACGTGCGGCATGATGACTCTCTCATGCAGTCAAGGAAGGCGGTCGCGGGGAGGGGGACGAAGGGAAGCCCCACCTCCAGGGCCGCTGCTGGGCATACGTGGCAGCGGCCCCGAGGGCGGGGCTTTCCTCCGCCTCTTCCTCCTTGCCGCGATCGCCTTCCTTCCGTCAAGGAAGGCGGTCGCGGGGAGGGGGACGAAGGGAAGCCCCGCCCCCAGGGCCGCTGCTGGGCATACGTGGCAGCGGCCCTGAGGGCGGGTCTTTCCTCCGCCTCTTCCTCCTTGCCGCGATCGCCTTCCTTCAGTCAAGGAAGGCGGTCGCGGGAGGGGGACGAAGGGAAGCCCCACCCCCGGAGCGCTGCTGGCCATACGTGGCAGCGGCCCCGAGGGCGGGTCTTTCCTCCGCCTCTTCCTCCCAGCCGTGACGCCTCCTTCAGTCAAGGAAAGGCGGTCATGGGAAGGGGGAATGAAGGGGAAGCCCGCCCCAGGGCCGCTGCTGGGCATAAGTGGCAGCGGCCCCGAGGGTGGGTCTTTCCTCTGCCTCTTCCCAGCCGCGATCGCCTTCCTTCAGTCAAGGAAGGCGGTCGCGGGGAGGGGGACAAAGGGAAGCCCCGCCCCCAGGGCCGCTGCTGGGCATACGTGGCAGCGGCCCCGAGGGCGGGTCTTTCCTCCGCCTCTTCCTCCTTGCCGCGATCGCCTTCCTTCAGTCAAGGAAGGCGGTCGCGGGGAGGGGGACGAAGGGAAGCCCCGCCCCCAGGGCCGCTGCTGGGCATACGTGGCAGCGGCCCCGAGGGCGGCGGTCTTTCCTCCGCCTCTTCCTCCTTGCCGCGATCGCCTTCCTTCAGTCAAGGAAGGCGGTCGCGGGGAGGGGGACGAAGGGAAGCCCCGCCCCCAGGGCCGCTGCTGGGCATACGTGGCAGCGGCCCCGAGGGCGGGTCTTTCCTCCGCCTCTTCCTCCTTGCCGCGATCGCCTTCCTTCCGTCAAGGAAGGCGGTCGCGGGGAGGGGACGGGGGGCCCGCCCCGGGCGCTGCTGGCATACGTGGCAGCGGCCTCGGGGCAGGGCTTTCCTCCGCCTCTTCCTCGCCGCGATCGCCTTCCTTCAGTCAAGGAAGGCGGTCGCGGGGAGGGGGACGAAGGGAAGCCCCGCCCCCGGGGCGCTGCTGGGCATGCGCGGTAGCGGCCCCAGGGGCGGGGCTTCCCTCCGCCTCTTCCTATTCCTCGCCCCGTCGCTGGTGGGCATGCACGCGCGGCAGGAGGGCGCCTCTGCTTCCACCGCCATGTTCCTGGGTGCCGCAGGGGCGGTGGCTGGCGGGGGGGGCACCATTCCCTCCTCCCCCGAGAGAGAGAGAGAGAGAGAGTCATCATGCCGCACGTTGTGGTTTTGTTTGAACATTTATTTTTGGTCCTTGACCTGGTGCCCCTAAACAAAGGGTTGAAAAACTAGGCTTATACTTGAGTATATATAGTAATATCATAGATTTGACGATTTAACGTCTATAACTCAGGTCCTGTATGTATGTATATGTATCTAGATGAGATAGACCTAGGATCCTAGACCCCTCACCTGCACTGCTGCCGGTCTGGGGCCAGGAGGAGCAGGACCTTCCCTCCGTGGAGGCGCAGGCCCAGGCAACTGTCCCTCTGGGCGCCCGGCGGGAGGGGCGGGAGGTCCCGGATCTGGCCGCCCTCCAGGATGTCCTGGCAGCCGCTGCTCAGGGCGATGCCCGTCTCGGCCGGGAGTGCGCTGCCCGGACACACCAGCAGGCTCCGTCCACCGAGAGCAGCAGGAACTTCTCCTTCCACTGCTTAAAGAGGAAGCCGCCTGCAAGGGACACCAAAGCAGCCGGTCAACGTGCCGCACTCCCAACACCTACTGCCCTGACTCGAATCTAAGGCTCACCTTGATTGGCTAAACCACCTCGCCCAAATTAGGGTGCGCATTAGATTTGCATAATAAAGTCATCTTTCTGCTAAGCCAAAGGGAAAGCTGCTTCAGGGGTGCATTATATCCATGCAATATGGTAATAATAATAATAATAATCTTTATTTATGCCCCACCACCATCTCCCCAACGGGACTCGGGGCGGCTTACATGAGGCCACGCCCTTCAGTACAATAACACAATATAACACAAAATAACACAAGCACAGCAAGAGGGGAAAAATACATAAAATGCAAAAACCACAGAGGGGCCACCACAGAGATGGCCCTCTCCCTCGGCCCCACAAGTCGCGCTTGCGGTGGAGGCAGGAGCGAGAGAACGGCCTCTCCGGAAGATCGAAGAGAGCGTGTGGGTTCGTAGATGGAGATGCGGTCGCGCAGGTAGGCGGGTCCCAAACCATTTAGCGCTTTGTAGGTAAGAATCTGCACCTTGAATTGGGACCGGAAAATAAACAGCTCCTTAAACAGGGGGGTTGGCTGCTGCCTGTAATTTGCACCAGTTAGTAGTCTGGCTGCCACTCGTTGGACCAGTTGGAATTTCCAGGCCGTCTTCAAGGGCAGCCCCACGTAGAGCGCCTTGCAGTAGTCCAATTGCAGAATTTAATCAGGAATGTAATCTCTTTGTTGCTCCGCGTGACGTGCTACCGGGCCGTCTTCAAGGGTTAGGGTTAGGTTCGCACCAGTTAGTAGTCTGGCTGGCACTCGTTGGACCACTTGGAATTTCCAGGCCGTCTTCAAGGGCAGCCCCACATAGAGCGCATTGCAGTAGTCCAATTGCAGAAATTTAATCAGGAATGTAATCCCTTTGTTGCTCGCGTGACGTGCTACCGGGCCGTCTTCAAGGGTTAGGTTAGGTTGCTTGCTGGCACTCAGTTAGTTTCCAGTCTTCAAGGGCAGCCCCACATGGCGCACGTGGAATGTAATCTTGTTGCTCGCGTGACCACCGGGGGTCGTCTTCAAGGGTTAATTAGGTCCATCAGTTAGTAGTCTGGCTGGCACTCTTCACTTGGAATTTCCAGGGTCTTCAGGGCAGCCCCATAGAAGAGCGCAGTAGTCCAATTGCAGAATTTAATCAGGAATGTAATCCCTTTGTTGCTCTGCGTGACGTGCTACCGGGCCATCTTCAAGGGTTAGGGTTAGGTTCCAGTTAGTAGTCTTGCTGGCACTCGTTGGACCACTTGGAATTTCTCTTCAAGGGCAGCCCCACGTAGAGCGCCTTGCAGTAGTCCAATTGCAGAATTTAATCAGGAATGTAATCTCTTTGTTGCTCCGCGTGACGTGCTACCGGGCCGTCTTCAAGGGTTAGGGTTAGGTTCGCATCAGTTAGTAGTCTTGCTGGCACTCGTTGGACCACTTGGAATTTCCAGGCCGTCTTCAAGGGAAGCCCCACATAGAGCGCATTGCAGTAGTCCAATTGCAGAATTTAATCAGGAATGTAATCCCTTTGTTGCTCCGCGTGACGTGCTACCGGGCCGTCTTCAAGGGTTAGGGTTAGGTTCGCATCAGTTAGTAGTCTTGCTGGCACTCGTTGGACCACTTGGAATTTCCAGGCCGTCTTCAAGGGAAGCCCCACGTAGAGCGCATTGCAGTAGTCCAATTGCAGAATTTAATCAGGAATGTAATCTCTTTGTTGCTCCGCGTGACGTGCTACCGGGCCGTCTTCAAGGGTTAGGGTTAGGTTCGCATCAGTTAGTAGTCTTGCTGGCACTCGTTGGACCACTTGGAATTTCCAGGCCGTCTTCAAGGGCAGCCCCACGTAGAGCGCATTGCAGTAGTCCAATTGCAGAATTTAATCAGGAATGTAATCTCTTTGTTGCTCCGCGTGACGTGCTACCGGGCCGTCTTCAAGGGTTAGGGTTAGGTTTGCATCAGTTAGTAGTCTTGTTGGCACTCGTTGGACCACTTGGAATTTCCAGGCCGTCTTCAAGGGAAGCCCCACGTAGAGCGCATTGCAGTAGTCCAATAGCAGAATTTAATCAGGAATGTAATCTCTTGTTGCTCCGCGTGACGTGCTACCGGGCCGTCTTCAAGGGTTAGGGTTAGGTTTGCATCAGTTAGTAGTCTTGTTGGCACTCGTTGGACCACTTGGAATTTCCAGGCCGTCTTCAAGGGAAGCCCCACGTAGAGCGCATTACAGTAGTCCAATCTGGAAGTGACTAAGGCATGGATCGCCGTGGCCAGATCCGACTTCATGAGGTACGGTCGCAGCTGGCGCATGAACTTCAATTGTGCAAAGGCCCTCCTGGCCACCGCTGACACCTGCGCTTCAAGCTGGTAATCTCAGTGTTGAGCCAAAGCCAAAGGGGAAGCTGCTTCAGGAGCTCCTCTTTGAGGGATGTCACCTCTCATTTAATGGCATCCTGGGATTTGTAGTTTGGTGCGGCGTGAACATGCTTTGGAAGAGAAAGCTCAAGACTAGCTGCGACCGTACCTCATGAAGTTGGATCTGGCCATGGTGGTCCACGCCATAGCCAGATCCAGATTGGACTACTGTAATGCACTCTACGTGGGGCTTCCCTTGAAGACGGCCTGCAAATTGCAACTGGTCCAATGAGCGCCAGCCAGACTACTAACTGGTGCGAATTACAGGGAGCGCTCAACCCCCTGTTTAAGGAGCTCCATGGTGATCCACGCCTTAGTCACCTCCATATTGGAGTACTGTAATGCACTTTACGTGGGGCTGCCCTTGAAGACGGCCTGGAAATTGCAACTGGTCCAATGAGCCAGCCAGACTACTAACTGGTGCGGTTATAGGGAGCGCGCAACCCCCCAGTTTAAGGAGCTCCATGGTGATCCACGCCTTAGTCACCTCCATATTGGAGTACTGTAATGCACTTTACGTGGGGCTGCCCTTGAAGACGGCCTGGAAATTGCAACTGGTCCAATGAGCGCCAGCCAGACTACTAACTGGTGCGAATTACAGGGAGTGCTCAACCCCCTGTTTAAGGAGCTCCATGGTGGTCCACGCCTAGTCACCTCCATATTGGAGTACTGTAATGCACTTTACGTGGTGGCTGCCCTTGAAGACGGCCTGGAAATTGCAAATTGGTCCAATAGCGCCAGCCAGACTACTAACTGGTGCGAATACAGGGAGTGCTCAACCCCCGTTTAAGGAGCTATATGGTGGTCCACGCCTTAGTCACCTCCATATTGGAGTACTGTAATGCACTTTACGTGGGGCTGCCCTTGAAGACGGCCTGGAAATTGCAACTGGTCCAATAAGCGCCAGCCAGACTACTAACTGGTGCGAATTACAGGGAGTGCTCAACCCCCCCTGTTTAAGGAGCTCCATGGTGGTCCACGCCTTAGTCACCTCCATATTGGAGTACTGTAATGCACTTTACGTGTGGCTGCCCTTGAAGACGGCCTGGAAATTGCAACTGGTCCAATAAGCGCCAGCCAGACTACTAACTGGTGCGAATTACAGGGAGTGCTCAACCCCCCGTTTAAGGAGCTATATGGTGGTCCACGCCTTAGTCACCTCCATATTGGAGTACTGTAATGCACTTTACGTGGGGCTGCCCTGAAGACGGCCTGGAAATTGCAGCTGGTCCAATAAGCGCCAGCCAGACTACTAACTGGTGCGACTCAGGGAGTGCTCAACCCCCGTTTAAGGAGCTATATGGTGGTCCACGCCTTAGTCACCTCCATATTGGGTACTGTAATGCACTTTACGTGTGGCTGCCCTTGAAGACGGCCTGGAAATTGCAACTGGTCCAATAAGCGCCAGCCAGACTACTAACTGGTGCGAATTACAGGGAGTGCTCAACCCCCCGTTTAAGGAGCTATATGGTGGTCCACGCCTTGAGCTGCCTCCATATTGGAGTACTGTAATGCACTTTACGTGGGCTGCCCTTGAAGACGGCCTGGAAATTGCAACTGGTCCAATAAGCGCCAGCCAGACTACTAACTGGTGCGCACTACAGGAGTGCTCAACCCCCCGTTTAAGGAGCTATATGGTGGTCCACGCCTTAGTCACCTCCATATTGGAGTACTGTAATGCACTTTACGTGGGGCTGCCCTTGAAGACGGCCTGGAAATTGCAACTGGTCCAATAAGCGCCAGCCAGACTACTAACTGGTGCGTATTACAGGGAGTGCTCAACCCCCTGTTTAAGGAGCCCATGGTGATCCACGCCTTAGTCACCTCCATATTGGAGTACTGTAATGCACCTTTACGTGGGAGGGCTGCCCTTGAAGACGGCCTGGAAATTGCAACTGGCCCAACGAGCCAGCCAGACTACTAACTGGTGCGAATTACAGGAGCGCCTCAACCCCCCTGTTTAAGGCTATATGGTGGTCCACGCCTTGAAGTCACCTCCAT
>JARBWK010001377.1:0-19496 GCA_030556195.1 Anolis apletophallus | reverse complement strand
CGCCTGGTCCACCTTGGGCCGAACTGTCCAACTGCAGGGGCCGGTCACCGAGGCCGGCCGGGCACTGGCAATTGCCGGGGCTGAAACTGCCCAGCCCCTTCCTTCCGTGCCACCTGTTTCTCCATCACGCCTCTTGTCCCACCGCCTCCTGGTCTGCAGTCCTGCTTCCATACGAAGGCTCAAGGTGATGGCGCCTCCAGATCCGCGGGCCGGGATGTTTTAACATCTCCTGTTGCAGTTCAAGGCAGCCCCGCAATGTAGTGATACCGCAACGCCGCAGCTCCTCTACATGCCTGGGGAAGCCAGGACTAAAACGGGAAATGTACTGGGATAGGGATAGATCCTGCTCGTCAGCCGAGCCAAATCCCTCTCGGCGAGTTCTTCATTGACAGGAGCCCCCATGTTGCCCTGATTGCATCTAGAAAGCCCGCAGCGTGCAGTATGGGGGATCTGCGCCCGGATCAACGCGTGGCCCACGCTGTCGCTGTCCTTCCATCAGGTTGTAAACAAAAACCACCTGGGCTCGATCGCTGGCGAACTCGCTGGGGCTGCTCCAAAATAAAGTTCCACTTGGCAAACAAAACCTCCACCTGGGCCGGATTACCACTAAAGCTGCCAGGTGGGGATCACCTCGGGTGCCGTCCGCCCGGGTCCCAGCGCTCACCCACCCCGCTGCAATTCCTGCACTGGGCATCGGGTTGGTTAGCCATGGCTACTCACGGGCGTGAGCGCTTCTTGCGTCCCCCAGCGCGTCCCGGTGTGATAAGGGGTTCTGGGAGTTCGGCCAGCTGTCACAATCACGACGTAGCGGGCCCCTTAATCACACACACAGAGACGTACTGAAGGCTAACTACTTTATTGAGTATAAAAACAGTTCCAAAGAGTAAATAGTCCAATAATATGCAAGTGTTCAAGGTGTAAAGCAAGTAGTCCAAAGTAACGTAGCAAATAAGCTGAAGCGCAGCAAGGCCCGCAATCCAATGCGAATCAGGAACAGGGCAAGGTTCCGCAATCCACTGCGAATCAGGAACAGGGCAAGCCGCAAACCGCCGTGCTCAAGAAACAAGGCAATGCAAGGCAAGGCTTGATGACCACTGCTGGCTTGTGGTCCCACTCCGCTTCCTATTCAGGAAAGACGTGGCCGGAGAACTGAGGATGCTCTCACGGCCCCTATACTATCCGTCGGCCGAGGTCCGCGACGCCTAGGCTCCTTCTGGGCTCCACCCTGCTCACGGACCTCGGCCGATCTAGGACTCTCGACTCAAGCCCTCCTCCTAGACTCCAATGTCTCGCCTCCTCGAAGGAGCCGACTGCTGCCGGCGGCAGCTGTGTCGCTATCTTCCTGAGAAACTTTCCTCCCTGGCACTTTCCCACCTCGGATTCGTCCCATGTTTACATACACTCGGCTCTTGGGAATTCCTCCCGGTGCCTCATAACTCTTCGCTGCTTCCCATCTCCACCTGGTGATCAGAATCTAAGATGGGCCCAAAACACATTTCGGCCCCATGCCAAGCTTCCTCCGTGGAGACTGCGCCCATCCGAAGGGCCCTGTGCTTCCCCCCAGTCATCTAGCTCATCCTCCGAATCCACTTCTGCTGCTGCAGGCCCTAATGCTAATGGGACCCCAGGACCTATTCCTTGCCCTCCAGGCACGAACGAGAACTGCTGTGCTACAAAAGTAAGAAGAGAGGCTTTTGAACTGCAAGGCCATTTAATACTCAGCAAGGTAAACAAAGGGGCATGCAAAAATACATCCAACCACCCCATTTCTCCCACATTTCCATATTCCCCAACATATATTTCTCAAGGAACAAAGCAAGCAGAGAGACTTTGGAGCTAAAATGCCATTTTTAAACATTGAAAATAAACAAAGAGACATGCCACAGAACAATCAAGCACCCACCCCAAGTAAAAAGACCGACCTTTGAAATGCGGTAAGGAAATGACCCCAAAGCATCCTTCTCCTCCTCCTCCGTCATTGCTCCTATTTCCATGCCGCCAGCATGCATGCCGCCTCCAAGAGCTCATGAGAAGTCCGAGAGGCAGAATTCAGCCATGCATCGCGTCATCCAGGCCCGCCCCCTTTGGTCTCCTACGACTCTGAGTGGCTGGAGAAGGACGGAGGGAGGAGGAGGAATCCAAAAGAGGGGGCCCATTCTGCCTCTTGGACTCTGGAGCTTTTGGAGGCGGCGCGCGAGCAGGGAGCGGGGAGGAGCAACGACGGAGGACTTCTTTGCAGCGTGCAGGGGCACGTGAAGAGGACCAACTGCAAAAAAACCTGGTCAGGGGCCTCAAGATCACCAGGATGAGGCCCAAAGATCACCCTGGTGATCCCGATCACCATTCTGAGCATCCCTGCTGTAGAACAAATGCACTTTGCCACCACTTTAATTGCCATGGCGCAATGCTATGGGATCAGGGAGCTGTCTTGCGGCAGAATAAGACAGCAACCTTATCTATTTATTTATTTATTTATTATCTTCATTTCTACCCCGCCCTTCTCTCACAGAGGGATTCAGGGTGGCTTCACATATGCATCAATGATGCTATACAACACTGATTCTCAAAGTGGGCGGTACCACCCCCTGGTGGGCAGTGAGGCAATCCAAGGGGATGGTCGGAGGCTCAGGGGAATTTAGGGGGCGGTGAACCCCTTTAAGGGGGTGGTAGATGATTGGCCATTTAGGAGGGGTCGCACGGCCCTCTTCTTTGGCTCCACCCCCTTTGCTTTGACCCCCACACGCAGTGCAGTGTGAAGGCTGCAGTGCAAAGGCCTCCGCGTCCTCCGGCGGAGGCTCCCCGCCACCACGGAAGAAAGTGCGGCCTTCCCCGGAAGTGGTAATTCATTCCAAACCCCTCCAGTATTTTCTGTTGGTCACGGGGGTTCTGTGTGCCAAGTTTGGCTCAATTCCATTGTTGGTGGAATTCAAAATGCTCTTTGATTGTAGGTAAACCATAAATCCCAGTAACTACAACTCCCAAAGGAGAAGGGCTATTTTCTCAAAACTTCACCAGTGTTCAAATTTGGGCATATTTGAGTATTCGTGTCAAGTTTGATCCAGATCTATAGTTGTTTGGGTTCTCAGTTCTCTCCGGATGTAGGTGAACTACATCTCCCCTAAATCACTGCCAATTTCTCCCAAACCTCGCCAGTATTTTCTGTTGGTCATGTGGGTTCTCTGTGCCAAGTTTGGTCCAGTTCTGTAATTGGTGGGGGTCTCGGTGGTCTGTGGAAGTCAGAGCTGAATCAATTGAAGGTACTACAAATCCCACCATCCGTTGTCCATACTCTCCCAAACATATTGTTTTTGTGATTAAGCACTATGTTTTAATTATGTTCAATTTGTAACAATGAAAATACATCCTGCATATTAGATATTTGCATTAGAATTCGTAAGAGTAGCAAAATTATTTATGAAGTAGCAACGAAAATATGGTTGGGGGTCACCACAACATGGGGAACCTCATTTAGGGCTCACAGCAATAGAAAAGTTGAGAACCACTGCATTAATACATACATCTTTCTGTTTAATTGCTATTAATTTTTTTAAAAAATTAATTTTTAGCGGGGCGGTGAGTAAAAAAATTTCTGGAAAGGGGGTGGTAGGACAAAATAGTTTGGGAACCACTGCTATACAAGAATACATTCAGTAAAAACAGTTGGTACAAAAAACATTATAAAATCATCAATAAAATTCCTTAACATTCAAATTATCATGCCGCTAAATCAGAGTCCAGTCAAGTAATTCCAATATCGTCATGTCACAATATTCAAGTCCAGCTGCCATTGTCCAATACTCAATACCTTTAGTTGAATGCCTGGGCCCATAGCCAAGTTTGAGGGAGGTGGCCAACCTGATGTCCCTAGGGAGGGAGTTCCACAGATGGGGGGCCACTGCTGAGAAGGCCCTGACTCTCATCCCCAGCAAAAGCATTTGCAAAAGTGCTGGGATTGAGAGCAGGTCCTCTCCTGACAATCTTAAGCTTTGTGATGGTTCATAGCAGGAGATACGTTCGGACAGGTAATCTGGTCCAGAACCGTTTAGGGCTTTAAAGGTTAACACCAGCACTTTGAATTGTGCCCTGAAGCTAATCGGCAGCCAGTGAAGCTGGCGCAACAGAAGATTCGTTCACTCCTTGGATGCCGCTACCGTTAGCAACCTAACTGCCGACCGTTGGACTAATTGAAGCTGCCGAGTAGTTTTCAAAGGCAGCCCCACGTAGAGCGCATTGCAGTAGTCTAAATGGGATGTAACCAGAGCGTGGACTAGCATGGCAAAGTCAGACTTCCCAAGGAATGGGCGCAGCTGGTGCACAAGTTTTAATTGTGCAAAAGCTCTCCCAGCCACCGCCAAGACCTGGGTTCCAGGCTCAGCGATGAGTCCAGGATCACTCCCAAACTGCAAGCCTGTGTCTTCAGGAAGAGTATAACCCCGCCCAACACAGGCTGTAACCCTATGCCCTGTTCGGCCTTTCGACTGACCTAGGACCTCTGTCTTGTCTGGATTCAATTTCAATCTGTTCGTCGTCATCCAGGCTGACACAGCAGCCAAGCACCGGTTCAGGACCTGCACAGCCTCCTTAGTAACAAGTGGTTAGGAGTGATAGAGCTGAACATCATCCGCGTACAGATGACATCTGACCCCAAAACTCCTTGCGAAGCTACAACTCCCATGACGTCGTAGTATTGAGCCATGGCCAATAAATTGGCGTCAAGCTACAAATCACAAGGGTGGCATAAAAATATTAGAATAGACAAATCAATATATCTGCACATTCTTATCTTGTTGGAAAAACTCATTTTTGGGAAACCCACAAACAGTCCAACCATGCCCAGAAGCATCCTTCGCTGCAAGCATCTCAAAAAGAGAGATATAAATATGGTAATAATAATAATAATAACCACCTTATCAAGTTCTCGCTGACGCAGCCACACTTTGAGGAGGCAGACTCCGTCCCGCATGCCTTGGAAGCCACTGGCTGCCTCACAGAGGAACACCAAGTTGGATGCCATGCTTAAATCCCACAAAATGGAGTTGTTGTAGTGAGGAGTCGGGGGCTCAACGGCTCCTGGGAAAGAGACAAGCGCAAAAGAAAACTTAACCGAAGCCACTAGGAGGACAAACCTGGGGGGGGTGTCTACACTGCAGAACGAATGCAGTTTGGCACCACTTTAACTGCTATGGAATTCTGGGAGTTGTAGTTTGTTGAGGAACCAACCATCTTTGGCAAAGAAGGCGAGAACATCGTGAAACTATAACTGTCATGGTTCCACAGCATTTAACCATGACAGTTAAAGTGGAGTCAGATTGCATTAATTCTGCGGTGTAGATGCATCCCATGACACTAGGGGAGTGTTTCCCGACCAGTGTGCCGTGGCACACTAGTGTGCCGTGAGCGATCATCAGGTGTGCCATGGGAAATTGGAACCTCCAATCCCCTTTCTTCCCCCTCCTGCCGAACACTGTTTCTTCTCCACTCGGGCTCCCTTCTTCCCAGCCTCGCTCTGCTCGCTTTGCCTCGCTTTGCTCTGGGGCGAGTCTGCGCAGTAACGTCCGCACGGGCCACGTCTTCCTCCCTCCCCCCTCCCCTCCTGAACACACTCACGCTATTTTCCCCAAACTCCATCTGTGTTCACATTTCGGCATATTGAGTATTCATGCCAAGTTTGGTCCTGATCCAACATTGTTTCAGTCCACAGTGCTCTCTGGATATAGGTGAACTACAACTCCAAAACCCAAGGTCAATGCCCACCAAACTCTTATAGCATTTTCTCTTGGTTATGGGAGTTCTGTGTGAAGTTTGTGTCTTTCTGCCATTCCTGCCAGGATATCTATGTTGTGTTCATGAGAAACAGGCCCAGGTTTCACACTGAGTGTATAAATACATTTAAAACATATTAACTATATATGTATTACTGTGTTAGAGTGTCATTTTGGTTGGTGGTGTGCCCCAGGATTTGGTAAATGTAAAAAATGTGCCGCGGCTCAAAAAAGGTTGAAAAACACTGCACTAGGGCAACGTTTCTCAACTTGGGGGCGGTTGCGAGGGGGTGTCAGAAGGCTGGCCAAAGAGCATCAGAAAACACAGTATTTTCTCTTGGTCATGGGGGTTCCATGTGGGAAGTTTGCCCCAATTCTATCGTTGGTGGGGTCCGGAATGCTCTCTGATTGTAGGTCAACTATAAATCCCAGCAACTACAACTCCCAAAGGTCAAGGTCTATTGTCCCCCAACTCCATCAATATTCACATTTGGGCATACTGAGTATTCATGCCAAGTTTGGTCCAGATCCATCATGGTTTGAGTCCACAATGCTCTTTTGGACTGCAGCGCAGCTGGCTGGGAGTCAGCTGCATTAAGATCACTACTGACTGAAAGGTCATGAGTTTGAAGCCAGCCTGGGTCGGAGTGAGCTCCCGACCAAAATTGTGTAGCTTGTTGTCGACCTTGGCAGCCCAAAATACAGTTGCATCTGTCAAGTAGGAAATTTAGGTACCACTTTGTGGGGAGGCTAATTTAACTGATTTATGAGGCCATAACAATCTCCAGGAAGTATGCAAAGAATGAGGAAGCGACAGCTCCCCTGGTGGCCAGAATCTGGAATGTTAAATAGCTTGTGAGTGTCTATCTATATATGTTGTGTGTCTATAGCATTGAATGTTTGCCATGTATATGTACATTGTAATCCGCCTTGAGTCCCCTGCGGGGTGAGAAGGGTGGAATATAAATCTATCTATCTATCTATCTATCTATCTAACTATATAATAAAAGTCAGTGTTTGCGGCGGGAGGTGCGGAGGAATATGTGGCAGCATTTCGATTGGTTGCCACTGTGGGATTATTTGCATAAAGGACTCTGATTGGCCAGCCTCAAAACTCCAACACTCTAAGACACCAGACAGAGGGGATTGGTTGCCACTGAGGGAGCATTTGCATAAGTTATTGATTGGCCATCTACATTCCAACATTGTAAGTTTTCCTCAACTTGATTCTCCTGGCTAGGCCTTAGCCTGAATTCACAGTAAGACTTACGTTGCCACTAAGTGAGAATTTGCAAAACTGGCTCTGATGGGCCAGCATTCCTTCATCCCAAATCTCAAAGTTGCCAGAGAGAGTACTTCACAAAAAGGCTTCCTTTAGCTGATTTTTACGAACTAGGCCTCAGCCTGAATTGACAGTAAGGCTTCCTCAACTTGATTCTCCTGGCTAGGCCTTAGCCTGAATTCACAGTAACACTTACTTAACTTGATTTTCCTGACAAGGCCTCAGTTAATGGGACATTGTGTATGGCCTGAATTAACAGTAACCAACCTTGGCACACAGAGCCCCTATGACCCATGCTACTTTCTACTGCAGTTTGGAGGAGGGAGGACCATGGATCATGGGACTTGAAGTACATCCACAGATTATGGGATTTGTAGTACTTTCCAACCCTTCCTTCCCCACAGACCACTGCGGCCCTGAACAAAAGACACATAAAGACTACAATTGGCACACAGTGCCGCCATTACCAATCTACATCCTACTGCAGTTTAGAGGAGGGCGGACCATGAAGGATGGGATTTCAAGTACCTCCACTCACTTCCCAAGCCCACTGCGACCCTCATCCAGTGACTGATCAAAACCAAACTTGCCACACAAAGCCCCCATGACCCACTTAACATCCTGGTGAAGTTCAGAGGAGGGTGGACCACGCATGATGGGACTTGAAGTACCTTTACTCATTTCCCAAGACTGCTGCGACCCTCATCCAATGACTGATGAAGACCAAACTTGGCACACACATCCAAAAATGAACAATACCCTTTTCAAATAACCCGGGCACCGCTGGGTCCCCAAGCTAGTACTGTAAATAAATAATAATAATTTGAACTACTACTCCAAAACTCAATGCTCACCAAACCCTTCCAGCATTTTCTGTTGGTCATGGGGGTTCTGTGTGCCAAGTTTGGCCTAATCCCATCGTTGGTGAGGTTGAGAATGCTCTTTGATTGTAGGTTAACTTTAAGAAAAGTGCCTCTGAGTAGATATTGTAACCACCCAAGCTCTTGAACTCTGAAATCTCTACGCTTAAATCTCTGTTTGAATAAACTTCATAGTTCTTTGATTAAAAAAAAAAAGATTGTAGGTTAACTATAAATCCCAGCAACTGCAATTCCAAAATGACAAAATCACCCTCCCCCCCACCACCAGCAGTATGCAAATTTCTACATGTGGGTATTTATGCCAAATTTGGTCCAGTGAATGAAAATACATCCTGCATATCAGATATGTACATTACAATTCATAACAATAGCAAAATGTCAGGAAGTAGCAACAAAAATAATGTTATGGTTGGGGGTCACCACAACATGAGGAACTGTATTTAGGGGTCGCGGCATTAGGAAGGTAGAGAAACACTGCACTAGGGTTTGATTCCCTCTTTGTCCTTGGAAAGCCACCGGATGAGTCACCGTCACCCCCAGTTTTTATTAGTTGCTGGAATCTGAAGTGTTTCTTCCCCCGTCCCTACCTGCCACAGGTGAGTCCTTCTCTGTGAACCAGGCAGTGCGGACATTATTTTTGTTGGGATGCAAGCGACTGGGCTTGAAGACGTCTTGGGCAGGACAGGCGAAGAGGCGGACGGTCACCACTTTGGCCTCTTTCCCTATAAGTCCAAGGGAGGCGAGGAAGACATTAAGACAGACGTTCTCATAGGAGGATATGTTATGATTAACTTTTCAGTAACTATAAAGCATAGGTTCCTTTTATTGCAATTTTCCAGTAAGAAAAAGAGTTTCAGAACGACATTTAGACAAAGAACTATATTAGACAAACTGACATATAGATTTTATGTAACTACTTTGAATTCACAAATTAATTAATTCATTTATTTACAGTATTTATATTCCACTCTTCTCACACCGCAAGGGACTCTGGGCAGATTACAATGCACATATACATGGCAAACATTCAGTGCCATAGACACACAAGATATATAGACAAACAGAGGCGATTTAATATTCCAGCCTCATGAGGGTATGCTCCAATTCCGGCCACCAGGGGAGCTGTCGCTTCACGGTCCACTTGCGACACCAAGTCCTTGATGGAGTACTTCCTCATACTTTCGCCAACTGCTGGAGATTTTTATGGCGTCGTAAATTAGTTAAATTAGCCTCTCCACATAAGTGGTACCTAAGTTTCCTATATATAGTAAGACGCTCTGAGTCCCCTTCAGGGTGAGAAGAGCGGCATAGAAGTGTCGTAAATAAATACATCAATATTGTCTGGTATGGGCTGGAGAGCAGGTGAGTTCCAGGCCGCTCTTACCTGGGTGGACAGAGGGAGAGGTAGGCTGGGAGGGCAGAGCAGGCTACAGAGGAGGAGGAGGAGGAGGCGTTTCCTGGGCAGGCCGCTCCCTTCCGAAGCCGAGAGAGGCCGCAAAGAAGGCTGGCCAGCCGGCCTGCCAACCTGCAAGCAGAGGCCAAGCCCAGGCCAAGAAGGACCACGCAGGCCGAAGCCAACACCACACACACTCGGGCCTCATTCTCCGTGATCTCTCTCTCTCTCTCTCTTGAAGCCCCCCTTTCCCTCCTCCGGAAGTGAGCTCACAGGGAAAGACGTCACCCAAGCCCTCCCACTCCGAGCCTCCTCCGCTTTCCTCTAGGAAATGGAGGACGGCCCCTCTCACTGGACTTCTGCCAAGACCAAACATGGCGGCCGCGGGCAGAGGACCCATAGAGAGGCGGAGCTTCTTTGCAGTGGTCGAGCAGCACTGGGGAACCAGGAGCAAGCGAGTCTCCTTCCTTCTCTTCCAGAGGCCCAGCACCCGCCAATGGGAATTCACCTTCCCCTCCGGCGTCACCGCCAGAGGACAGGAGCTGAAAATACGGGACAGGAGCGAACATACAACCAAAGCACTCCCAAAGGATGGCCAACCAGGTGGACGTCCTGGATCTGACAAAACCGATCCAGGCTTTGGAGAAAGCCAGCCGCAATGAACTAGTAACTAAAAGAAATCAAGACCTGCCCACCTTGAGGCTGCAAGAGTACAATAGGCTTAAGATGGTTGCCGTTCATGTAAGTGAACTTGACGCTACCAAAGAGCTTCTTCTTGGCCAGGTGGTGGGCCATGTGAGCCAGGTAGAGGGCCCTCTTGCGGTGGTAGCGCTGGTTAAGGTTGTCCTTGTCTTGGAAGACTTCCTAAAAAATACACATACCAAACACAATTCATATGACATTCAAAAACAACCCAAAACATTGTTCCATCATTAGAGAGGACTCTCTGGGAACAATCTCCAATGTCAGCAGAACCGCATTTTTCCATCTGCAACCGGCGAAGCGTCTGGCTCCCTATCTCTCACGGAACGACCAATCCACGGTAATCCAGACCACTGTCATCTCAAGACTTGACTACTGTAACGCTCTCTACATTGGCCTACCCTTGATCGTGATCCAGAAACTTAAGCTAGTGCAGAATGCTGCAGCCCGGCTTCTCACGGGGGAATCCATGAGCTGCCGTATAACACCAATACTGCAGAATCTGCACTGGCTGCCTATTGCATTCCAGATCACTTTCAAGGTGTTAGTTCTTACTTTCAAGGCCTTGTATGGTCTGGGGCCAGTGTACCTACTGATTCCATATAACCCTCCGAGATCATTACGCTCAGAAAACCAGAGTCTTCTTGACATTCCCAGTGTGAAGTATTTCCATCTAACCTTGACTAAGCGCAGAGCATTTTCCATCATTGCCCCAATTTTGTGGAATGCGTTACCTCCAGAGACGCGGGCACTGCGAAATTTGGTCACCTTCCACAGAGCCTGCAAGACGCACTTGTTCAGACAGGCTTTCGAAGGCTTGTGATTTTAGCATGTGTTTTACTTGTGTTTTATCTACTACTTGTATTCATTGAACTATGTTGTAAACCACCCTGAGCCTCTGGGAGTGGTGGTGTTCAAGTCCAATAAATAATAAATAAATAAAATCCCGGCAGCACTCACCCGGGGCATGACCAGAGCCACGTCCACATTGACTTCGGGCTTGATGCAGGTGCCCAACAGGTAACTCCCCACTACCTTCACCTCCGCAGGTGGCAAGAAGCGGAACTTGCCCTTGATACCGAAAGGAAGCTGCAGGAGAGGCACCTTCACCCCTTTTGGGAGCCAGGACTGGTCCGTGATCTGGAAGGAGGCAGCAAAGGGTACAGAAAGTAAAGCAGTGCTGTTCTGACTTTCATCATGTGAGGCCAAAGCTAAAGGTCAGAAGCTGGAACCTGAAACTAGGCAGCAAAATAATGTTTCTGGAACCAGCTCTGGGGAAAGGCTCCTATTTGAGCTTGGAAAAATGGCTATCGATGGGTTACAAGTGCCTGAATGTACAGGTTGAGTATCACTTATCCGGAATACTCCAAAATACTCCAAAATCTGGAATTGTCTACTCTAGTTGCTGAGATCATGTGTTCACTGTACACAAACTTTATTAAAATTATTGTTTAAAATTACCTTCAAGATATGTGTGCAAGGTGTATGTGAAACATAAATGGCTCCCACGTTAGAGTTGGATATCATGCCCAAGATGTGTCTGTATTTCAGATTTTGGCTGAACTGTTATTGCAGTTATATAGATATAGATGCAATAACAGTTAATGCAAAATCTGAAACACTCTGAACCCAAAATATTTCTAGTCCAAGGCAATTAGGATAAGAAATGCTCAACCTGTATTTATTTAATCTGATCATCAGCCAACAATTAAAGTACATCTAGAATAGGTCATAATAACCACAATTTGGGGGAAGGAAGCAATTACATATAGACTCATAGTATCATACAGTTAGAAGAGACCTCGTGGGCCATCCAGTCCATCCCCATTCTGCCAAGAAGCAGGAAAATTGCACTCAAAGCACCCCTGGCAGATGGCCATCTGTTAAAAAACTTCCAAAGAAGGAGCCTCCATCACACTCTGGAGCAGAGAGTTTCACTGCTGAACGGCTCACAGTCACAAAGTTCTTCCTAATGTTCAGGTGGAATTTCCTTTCTTGCAGTTTGAAGCCATTGTTCCACATCCTAGTCTCCAGAGCAGCAGAAAGGAAGCCTGCTCCCTCCTCCCTATGACCTCCTCTTACATATTTATACATGGCCATCATCATGTCTCCTCTCAGCCTTCTCTTCTTCAGGCTAAACATGCCCAGCTCTTTAAGCCGCTCCTCATAGGGCTTGTTCTCCAGGCCCTTGATCATTTTAGTCGCCCTCCTCTGGACACATTCCAGCTTGTTGATATCTCTCTTCAATTATGGTGCCCAAAATTGGACACAATATTCCAGGTGTGGTCAACCAAGGCAGAATAGAGCAAGGGGAGCAAGACTTCCTTGGATCCAGACCAGGGCTGTCCAACTTCTACCGGACCGGGGGCCTGAATTCCGGTCACTGATCACCTGGGGGGCCTAAGGGTCTGCCCCAGCTCCGCCCCCCTCCCCAGCTCCGCCCCCTCTCCACCCCCGCCCCTCCCCCGGCTCTGCCCCCATACTCAATATGCACAAATGTGAACACTGGTGGATTTGGGGGGAAATAGACCTTGACATTTGGGCGTTGTAGTTGCTGGGATTGGTAGTTTGCCTACAATCAAAGAGCATTCTAATCCCCACCAATGATGGAATTAACCAATCTTGGCACACAGAACTCCCATGACCAACAGGAAATACTGGAAGGCTTTGGTGGGCATTGACCTTGAGTTGTGGAGTTGTAGTTCACCTCCATCCAGAGAGCTCTGTGGACTCAAATAATGATGGATCTCTGGACCAAACTTGGCATGAATGCTCAATATGCCCAAAGGTGAACACTGGTGGATTTGGGGGGAAATAGACCTTGACATTTGGGAGTTGTAGCTGCTGGGATTGGTAGTTTGCCTACAATCAAAGAGCATTCTAAACCCCACCAATGATGGAATTAACCAATCTTGGCACACAGAACTCCCATGACCAAGAAGAAATACTGGAAGGCTTTGGTGGGCATTTACCTTGAGTTGTGGTGTTGTAGTTCACCTCCATCCAGAGAGCACTCTGGACTCGCGAAGCAAGCAGGAAGTAAGGCGGCAGCGGCGGGCAGGGAGCCGGAGGGAGGCTGAGAGGGGGAGGAAGGAGTGGCGGGGCCCTGCGGGGAGCCATTCTCCCAGTTGGCGCCTCCGCCCAGCTTGGTGAAGCCGCGGCCTGGGAGAAAGGCTCCCCAAAGGGCCTGTCCCTTCGGAGCCGTTCTCCTGGTTCGTGCCTCCGCCCAGCTTGGCGAAGCCGCGACCCGGGAGAAAGGCTCCCCCGAAGGAACAGGCCCTGCCTGAGAGCCGGGTTTGGCCGACTCGCGTCTCCCGCCGGGCTTGGCGGAAGACGCGAGCCGGCCAAACTCGGCTCCCAGGCAGGCCCCAGGAGGAAGACCCGCTGTCTTCGCCGAAGCCAGGGCCTCGATTGGTATCGCGGCCCGGGCTCCGGAGGCCTCCGCAACACCTACTGAGGCCCCAGCTTTGGCGATGACGACGGGCCTCTCTCCTCCTTTTAGGTCTTCAGCAGCCAGCGCCTTTGCCGGGTAATGGCTCCCCGCAGGGCCCCACCACTCCTTCCTCCCCCTCTCGGCCTCCCTCCGGCTCCCTGCCCGCCGCTGCCGCCTTACTTCCTGCTTGCTTCGCGTGTCCAGAGTGCTCTCTGTAAAGGAGGAGAGAGACCCGTTGTCCTCGCAAGAGCTAGGGCTTCGATTGCTGCCGCTGAGGCTTCCGGAGGCTGGGCAGTGACACCAACTGTGCCAGGGTTCCCGCCCTGCCGCGCATGCCCGCAAGTGCCCCCATGATCGCCTCCCCAGTGGCCCCAGTGGCCCCGCCCCCCCAAATTTTTTTCTGGGAAAATTTTTTTGAAACATTCTTTTTCAAAAAAAAAATTTCTCCCAGGAGGGTGGGGGGCTGTGTCCAAGGGGCTGGGGGGGCCATGTATGGCCCGTGGGCCGCCAGTTGGACAGGCCTGATCTAGACTACAGTGGGCAATTCTTTTTTCCAAGGGGCCACACGAGAGCCAAAAAATATTATGGAGGGCCGCATATAGAGGCTGAACTACATTCTAATCTACATAATTTATTTATTTACTATATATTACACATCATTAATATTAACAATTAATATATCAAGATATATTCATATATTATTAGTATTAATATAATTATAGTATCTATATAGACATTATAATACATTGAAATTATAATATAATATAACATTATATTATATTATTTATTATATTATTATTATAAAATAATTATAAAAACCACTAAAATAAAATGAAATTCAAGAAGACAAGGGTGCGAGCGAAGAAGAGGCGGACATCCTCAAGAGAGGAAGGATCCCAAGACAGAATGGAGTGCCTGCCATCCCGGCTTTGGAGGGCTCGAGGAGTAAACAGGATTTTCTGACCTGCGCAGCTTCCATACCAGTTTGAAATGGCATGAAAGGCCCCTGTAGATGAGGAGGAGGTGGTGGCGCTCTCTCCCCCTGCCGCAGAGCCAGAAATGCTGCTCTGGTTGGGAAAAGGAGCGGGTGGAGAGAGGCTCGTTTGGATAGAACAAGGGTTTGGAGCCTCGGAGCCAGCGGAAAAGGAACCGGGAGGGCACCTCAGAGAAGGAAGGAGCCGCGGTAGAAGCCGAGGCCAGCCGGGAGGGGAGCCACACAAAGAGGCCTCCCTCCCTTCTTCCTCCTCCCCTCCCTCTTCCTCCTCCGGCGCGGATGGTGCCCAAACACACAGGGGGCCAGTGACCCCGCTCCCTTCCCATTGCAGCCAGAGTTTGGCGAATAAGGAACTCTATGGAGCACGCACACACACGGCGCTTGGCCCGCTCCGCTCTCCCCTTCCCACCAAAATGGAACTGTAGAGGAGAGTCTACTGAACAAGCCAGTACCTGCCGCATAGCAGTACTGCCATCTCTTGAGGAGTTATGAAGGTGGAGGTATTACTTTTATTCAACCCTTGTGTTTAAGCATAGGTGTCATGTTCCTGCTTGGCAGGAACTTGGCCCCTTCCGACTCTATATGTGCCCTCTCAACCGTCACTTCTTCAAGCTAAACCTACACAGCTTTCTAATACCTTGGGCCATTTTTGTCACGTTACCCCTATCCAATATCCTCCCTGAATTGCTTTGTCCAGAACTGGACACTGGGCTCTTATGCCTGCCGAGGTCTGACCAAAGGACTTTCCTGTGAGAAAGACCTTGGAGTCTTCATGGCAAACAACCTTGGAGTGTGATGGAAGCTCCTGCCATCTGTTGAGGCGTTATGTTGGTGGAGGCATTACTTTTCATTCAACCCTCGTAGTTTGACACTACTTTAACTGCCCTGCTTCAATGCTATGAAATTATAGTTTCAGAAGGTCTTTACCCTCTTCTGCCAAAAAGTTCTGGCGTCTTCCCAAACTATATTGTGTTTATTGTATTGATGGGTGTGGCCTCATGTAAGCCACCCTGAGTCCCCTTGGGAAGATGGTGGCGGGGTACAAATAAAGTTTATTATTATTATTATTACATAGCATGAGCCACGGCATTTAAAGTGATATTGAAGTGCATGGATGCTATAGTGTAGCTGCACCTAAAGTGATACTGAAGTGCATGGATGCTACAGTGTAGCTGCACCTAAAGTGATACTGAAGTGCATGGATGCTACAGTGTAGCTGCACCTATCGACTCACTGTGGTCAATCTGTAATGCAGTCTTTCTCAACCAGTGTGCCGTGGCACACTAGTGTGCCGTGACGGACTTCCTGCTGTGCAGCGAGAAAAGCTCTCTGCCCCCCTTCCTCCCCCCCCTCCTGCCGAACTCCTCCTGCTTGGGGAGGAGGAAGGGCCGGGCAGTGGCGAAGAAAAAGAAGAAGGGACCGGGCGCTCCTCCTTCGGCCGTGTCCCCAGCCAGCCTCCAATCCGCCATGACTCCCACCATGACTCTCGCCCCTCGCTCGCTGAAGCCGCGTGGAGGAGGAGCCCCGCCCACTGAAGCCCGTCCACCGCTCATGCTCTTCCTCTGTAGGAGCGCTGAAGCAGGGGGAGGGGCAGGGCATGGCACGGCCTGTAGGAGAGCTGAAGCTGGGGGGAGTGGGCGGGGCATGGCCTGACCTGGCTCTGCCCCTCCCCCGGCACTCCCAGCAGCTGCTCCAGCCTTGAGGGGACAGTGCCAAGCCGGCATTGTGCTGGCTCTGGCATCACTGGCTTGGCACCGCCCCCTCAAGGCTGGAGCAGCTGCTGGGAGAGGTGAAGCCGGGACTAGGGGGCGGGGCATGGCGCAACCTGGCCGCCCCCTCCCAGCTCGGCACTCCCAGCAGCTGCTCCCAGCAGGCCACCAACCCCCAGCCGTTCTTTACTGTGTTAGAGTGTCATTTTGTGTCATTTTGGTTGGTGGTGTGCCCCCGAATTTTTTTAATGTTAAAAGTGTGCCGCGGCTCAAAAAAGGTTGGGAAACACTGCTGTAATGTGTTATTCTCACGTATTTGTAGCCCAAGATCTGCAGCTGCTTATCAAATGTAGCATTTCAGTGTAGTTTGAGAACAAAGGATGCTACCTTCTGCCTAGGTCTGTTCCTCCCAGATGCCGTAATCTCAGGAATTCGTTAAACCAAAACCTGATGGAAGGCTGCGACCCTGAAAACAATGACAAAAGGAGCAAATCCCATGGAGACCTGCCTCTAAGTAACCATGTACAGAACAACCCCACAAAACCGCATGCATCTCAGACGTACATCTCTTTCCGGAGCCTCTGGGATTTTGCTCAGCAAGGCATTGATCTCATGGAGGAAGGAATCAATTTTCCGCCTCCTCTTCTCCTTGAGGGTCACCTCTTTCAAAAGCTCCTCCACCTGCCGAGAGGGAGAAAAAGGCATGAGGCGTCACAGCAATCTCACTCCTCCTTTGGTTTCTCTCTAATTAAAACCTAAATAAGAAGAGTATCGACAACCTGGAAGATGCCGAATGGGATGATCAAAGGTCTGGAGACCGAGCCTTTTGAGGAAGGCGACTGAGTTGAGCTTGGAGGAAAGAAGGGATGCGATAGCTATCTTTAAACAGCTGAAAGAAGGTCACAGAGACATTCAAGCCGGCTTGTTTTTGACAAGAACATGGTCCAATGGGTTAAAACGACAATAGACAATATTAGGAAGAACATATTTACAGACTGCTTCAGAAAGTGGTAGACTCCCTATCTTTACAGGCCTTTCAAAGGAAGTTGGCTGGGCATCTTTCTTGAGAACATAAGAACATAAGAAGAGCCATGCTGAATCGGGCCTCAGCCCATCTAGTCCAGCATTCTGTGTCACACAGTGGCCCACTAGTTATACACAGGGATCTCTAGCAGAAAGGAGGGCAAAACCCTCACCTTCTCCCGACCCCCCACAACCAGTACCCGGGGAAATCTGTCTGCCTCCATCAACACAGAGGTGGCACTTGGATGTCCATTTCAGTAACTACTGATTCCCTTGGTATCCATGAATCTGTCTAATCCTGCCTTGAAGCTGTCCAGGCTGACCGCTGTCACAACCTCCTCTGGAAGTGAGTTCCATAACCCAATGACCCTCTGGGTGAAGAAATATTTCCCTTTATTAGTCCTAACTTTCCTACCTTGGAGCTTTACGGAGTGCCCCCTAGTCCTAGTGTTGTGTCACAGAGAAAATAATTTTTCTTTATTCACCATTTCTATCCCATGCATGATTTTATACACTTGATCAAGTCACCTCTTAAACGCCGTCTTTCAAGGCTGAAAAGACCAGGCGTTGCAACCTGGTTTCATAAGGGAGCCGCTCCATCCCTTGGATCATTCTTGTTGCCCTTTTCTGTACCTTTTCCAGTTCCGTTATATCCTTCTTGAGGTGCGGAGACCAGAATTGTACACAGTACTCCAAATGTGGCCTCACCATAGATTTGTAGAGAGGTAATACAACATTTGACGACCTATTTTCGATTCCCTTCCTGATCATGCCAAGCATAGACTTTGCTTTTTTACTGCTGCTGCGCACTGGGTTGACATCTTCATTGAGCTGTCCACCAAAACCCCAAGATCCCTTTCCTGGTTTGTCTCGGAAAGCTTTGACCCCATCAATTTGTAGGTGTAGTTGGGGTTCTTTGCCCCCGATGTGCATGACTTTACACTTGTTTAGGTTAAAATGCATTTGCCACTTTGTTGCCCATTCACTCAATTTCGAGAGATCTTTCTGGAGCTCTTTACAATCAGTTTCATTTTTAACTACCCTGAACAATTTAGTGTCATCTGCAAACTTTGCTACCTCAGAATTCACTCCTACATCCAGGTCATTAATGAATAAATTAAAAAGTAACGGACCCAAAACTGAACCTTGGGGTACGCCACTTCTCACCTCTTTCCACCCAGAGAAATGTCCGTTTATTACCACCCTTTGTTTCCTACAGTTTAGCCAGGTTCCCATCCAGACAAGACCTGTCCTCTGATTCCATGGCTGAAGAGCTTGTTAGGAGCCTTTGGTGAGGGACTTGGTCAAAAGCCTTTTGAAAGTCAAGGTAAACAATATCGACTGGGTCCCCTTTATCTATGTCTTTATTTACACCCTCAAAGAATTCTAACAAGTTAGTAAGACATGATTTGCCTTTGCAGAAACCATGTTGATTTTCTTTCAGCAATGCCTGTTCTTCTATGTGCCTAGTAATATTTTCTTTAATAATGGTTTCCATCACTTTGCCTGGAACTGAGGTTAGACTAACTGGCCTATAAGTTCCTGGATCACCCCTGGATCCTTTCTTGAAGATCGGAGTTACATTTGCCTCCCTCCAGTCTTCGGGTACAGTGCCTGATCTTAGAGAAAGGTTATATATTTTGGCTAGAATTTCAGCAATTTCACACTTGAGTTCCTTAAGAACTCTGGGGTGGATGCCATCTGGCCCTGGTGATTTGTTGACATTTAGTTTAGTAAGGCATGTGAGAACATCAGTGCTTCAGTGAAGAACATGAGTGCTTCAGTTGTGTATTTCTGCATGGCAGAATGGGTTGGACCAGATGGCGTTTGTGGTCCCTTCCAACTCAGACTCATAGAGTCTGCAGAAAGAGACTGCAGAAAAATTCCAAAGAATGAAGCCCAAGTAAGGAAAATGTATAGTCGGAGGAGGCCCTTCTCTCGATCCCACCTGCTTCTCAAGGCCCTATCTCTCATCTGGTGGGGACGAGAGATAGGGCCTTCTCTGTGTTGGCCCCTCGGCTGTGGAATTCCCTACCTAGGGATACTACATCGGCCCCCTCCCTATTGACATTTTGGAAAAAACTGAAAACATGGCTTTTCGAGGAAGCCTTTGGAATCACAGTATAATTTAAACAAACCTGAATTTGGAAAATGACCTAGGAACAGCTATGACGATGGAACAGATGTGGATTGAACATGAAGACAGAGTTTTTAAATGTTCTTATTGCTTGTTGTTTTTATGCTTTTAAATGTTTTAAAGATGTTTTTATGTGCTAATGTATTATTTTATATGGCATCGGATTGTGCCGGCCTGTTT
>JARBWK010001376.1:0-19513 GCA_030556195.1 Anolis apletophallus | reverse complement strand
CCTCCCTTGAGGACCTCGAGCCTGGTAACACCTCTTCCCATTCCAGCCGGTTGCGCCGGGCGCCTCATCTGAGCCGGACTTCCTCCTGGATGGCCACCAACGGTCCTCACTCCCAAAGGAGATCTAGGACGCTCAGCTGATATTCCGCCATCCATCCACGAATAATAAGTGAAGTCTCCTCCTCCCGGGGCACTCCAAACTGACTCTATCGGCTCTCTTCGGGACATGGCCCGAGACATCCTCCTCATGGTCTGCTCCATAGCCTCCAACTTACATTTCATCACTTCCACCCCCGAAAGTGATGCAGGTTCCGTGGTTTCACTCCCACACTCCATCGGGTTCATCCGAACTGGCCTGTCCTTCGGCACAGTCTCCTGGGCCCACGCACTTGGATCCACCTGAGCTGACCAGTCCTTCGAACAGCTTCTCCGATCCCTCCGGTCCTCCGGACCTCCATCTGAACTGGCCTGTCCTTCGGCACAGTCTCCTGGTCTCACACACTTCTGGATCCACCTGAACTGACCAGTCCTTGAACAGTTCCTCCGATCCTTCCAGCCCTCCAGACCTCCACCTGTCTGGAGTCATATCGCCTCTCCTTCGGGCGGGCCACTTCCAAGCTCACCTGAGCTTCCCACAGTCGCTCCGCTTCTCCAAGCTCATCCTCCTGGGCAACCGCACCCTCCATCATCTCACGGTACTCATCCGGGCACCCCACTTGGTCGAGGGTGGTCCAATCCCACTCCATAGTACGCCGGACTTTCTCAGGAGCCGAATCCCATCTATCAATATACTCTTCTTCTCTCCAAGCCAACCTCTCCATTGCTGGGATAGTTGAAAAGGGGCTTTTGCTTCTGTAACGACTCTCCAACACTCGGTAAGGATCACGCGTAGATTGAAGCACGGTCCAACACGATTTTATTGTAGGTACGACACATGTGAAGCAAAAGCACCGACCCGCCACCCAAACACACCTTATATACCCTGAGCCCCTCCCCATTGCCCATGCAATGTCCAAGCAGGGTTGCACCATATCCGGGTGATTCAGCATATCCCATAGTCCGAAGGGATGTGACCTCATGGGTCCATGAACCAGCGTTATGAGTCCAATTGTCCAATGTCCAGGCTCGGAGGAGGTTGCCTCACTTCCCTCCGCAGCCCCACACACATCTGGAAGTTACGTCACTCCCACTTGACTCAGCACAGTCCCTATGCAGCTGGAGCCAAGGTCACCAAAGAACTGGGGCAAAGGTCGGTGCAATCTCATGGCAGGTTGGGAGCCTGAACTTCTCCTAAGCTCAGGTCTCCCAGTCCTGACACCGTCACTGGATGGAGATCCTGTGACTGGGCCGTCCGGGTACGAGTGAGATCCGGCTTCCAACCCTGGACGGGGCGATACTTCGCCCGTCTTCATCGGTCAAAAGCTTAGGAGTCACGCTTGACTCCAATCTGACAATGCAGAAGCATATCTCCATTGTCAGCGGAACAGCATTTCACCATCTCCGGCAGGCGAGGAAGCTGGCTCCCTACTTGTCCCGCCACGACCTAGCCACAGTGGTCCAAGCCACGGTCATCTCAAGACTGGACTACTGTAATGCTCTCTTCGTTGGCCTTCCTCTGTCGGTGATCCGGAAACTTAACTGGTGCAGAACGCCGCAGCCCGGCTGGTGGCAGGTCTTCCATCTCACTGCCACATCACGCCGGTTCTGCGGGGTCTGCATTGGCTCCCTATAGAGCACCGGGTCAACTTCAAAGTGTTGGTTTTAACCTTTAAGGCCATGAACGGTCTGGGGCCAGTGTATCTATTTATTATTGTTCCTTCTTATATTCCGCTCCTCCCAGCAGGCTCGGGGCGGATCACAGCATAAAACCCGGCTAACATGAGCATTCATGTTGCCGTACAATAAAAACATAAAACATACAACATTGGTCCCGAGATTAACAATTGTGTCAAATCATGGCATTCCAGTGTCAAAGTGTTGGTCAGAGAATGAATGCGTTCGGCTAATTCACCTAGCCGAAGGCCAGTCTAAACAGGGCGGTCTTGCAGGCCCTGCGGAATGGGATGAGCTCCCCGGCGGCACGGACGTCATCTGGGAGAGAGTTCCAGAGTACCGGTGCCGCCACGGAAAAGGCCCTTTGCCTGGTCACGGACAAATGGCAGGTGCGGACAGATGGAATTAGGAGAAGATTAGACTCCCTGAACGTAGTGACCTCGGGGTACATATGGGGCAAGGCGGTCCCTCAAGTACGCAGGCCCTAGGCCGTGTAAGGCCTTAAAGGTGAACACCAACACCTTGAAGGCAATTCGGTACTCAACAGGCAGCCAGTGCAGTTGCCGCAGAATGGGCGTGATATGCCCCTCACCGGCGTTCCGTCAGCAAGCGAGCAGCGGCATTCTGCACTAGCTTGAGCTTCGAACTGTCGCCAAGGGAAGGCCAACGTAGAGGGCGTTACAGTAGTCTAGTCTCGAGATGACCGTCGCTTGGATCACCGTGGCCAGGTCATCCCGGAGAGGTAGGGTGCCAGTCGCCCTAGCCTGTCGTAGGTGAAAGAACGACGCCTGCTGGCCGCAGAGACCTGAGTCTCCATGGTCAGCAGGGAGTCCAACTGAACGCCTAAGCTCTTAACAATCGGCGCAGGATTAAGCCGTTCGCCGTCCAGGGTAGGCAACCGGCACTCACCCCCCCCCCAGGCCGACCAGGCCACAAGATCTCCGTCTTCGACGGATTCACCTTCAGCCGGCTGGCCCGCAGCCAACCAGTCACGGCTTCGAGGCACCGATGGAAACAATCGGGTACAGTATCCGGCCTGCCGTCCATTCTCAGCAGGAGCTGGGTGTCATCCGCATACTGATAACACTCCAGACCAAAGTCGCGGGCCAGCTGGGCCAGGGGGCATGTACACGTTGAATAATAAGGGGAGAGGATGGCCCCTGGGGGACCCCACAATCAAGTGAGGTTCTCCCCGGAGACCTCCCCCCCTCCACACGTTGTCCCCGGCCCCGGAGGAAGGAGGCCACCCATTTAAGGGCAGTCCCCCCGGCACTGGCTAAACGGTGGGTTAACAAGGCATGATCTACAGTATCGAAAGCTGCCGTCAGATCTAACAAGACGAGCAGTGCCGATCCACCTTGGTCCAGCTGGCGGCGAAGTTGGTCTGTAATGGCGACAAGCACGGTCTCTGTCCCGTGCCCAATACGGAAGCCGGACTGGTAGGGATCAAGTCCAGCTGTGTCTTCCAAGAACTGCTGCAGCTGATCCGCTGCTGCCCTCTCAATTACCTTGCCTAAAAAGGCAAGTTGGAAACTGGCCGGTAATTGGAGGGAGCCGAAGGATCTAAATTCGGCTTCTTCAGCAGCGGTCTCACCATTGCCTCTTTTAATCCCCCCGGGATTCTAAGGGACCGCCTTTCCCCATATAGCCCTACGCGACCAATGAGATCTGAATTAGCGAGCCTTTTATTGATATCAAGTTGCACAGCCCTCCACTTGACCGCAACAAGGAAGAAAGCCTTCAGCGTTATTGCTCCTGTGTTATGGAACGCCTTACCTCCCACCATTCGGGCGATACCTAATTTGTTGGCCTTTAGAAAGGCCTGCAAAACATACCTATTTATTCAGGCATTTGGGCAAGAACAATGCAAGGGCTCTAAATGTGGTCATGGGCCTCGGTCACATGTAGTTACATTTTAATCTGTTATTGTATAGCTGTGTTTTTATCGTATTTTAATGATGCCTTGTGTTTTTCGACTGTAAGTCGCCCCGAGCCAGTCGGAGTGGGCGACTGAGAAATCGAAATAATAAATAAATAAATAAATGATAGCTCACGGCACACTAGTGTGCCACGGCACACTGGTTGGGAAACACTGGTCTATGGCATTAAATGTTTGCATGTATATGTGCATTGTGATCGGCCCTGAATCCCCTGCAGGGTGAGAAGGGCGGAATATAAATGATGTAAATAAATAAATAAATAGAGCAAACACAGAAATAATCCTTAGAATGTGCTCTTTGACTACCACTATTCACTTTTCCACATAATCACCAGACAATTGGATACAATTCTGCCAATGATGAACACGTTTTCTGAAGCCGTCACAGAAGAAGTCTGTTCGCTTTCATTTCAGGCATCAGGATCCTGGGTACCCATCGCGCACAGATCTTCCGATAGGCAAGCAAAGCAATAATGTGACCCACACGTTCTTGCGAAATGCCGATTATGCTTGAAATTTCTCTCTGAGTGATACGATGATCGTTAACTTGCATAAAGTTGCATTCACTACCGTCTGCTCAGGGTTTCAAACTTCACACTTTAACAAAACAACCATTCTTACGCAAGAAAATGGAAACTTAAGGAAGTACCAACCAAAGAAGAATGGGAAGATAAAGTTTGGGAAATAATGGACATGGACCTTCTATCTGAAAGATACTGAAGGTAAAGCGATAAGGGCAATAGACTGGACACTATTCAAAGATTACCGTATTTTTCGCACCATAAGACGCACCGGATGATAAGACGCACCTAGATTTTAGAGGAGGAAAATAGGAAAAAAAATATTTTCGCTCCCCCTCTAAAATCTAGGTAAATCTTATCAGCAGGTGCGTCTGGCTGACTCCTCCCCTGGCTCCTTTCCTTTCCTCCCAGCTTTGCTCGAGCGAAGGTGGGAGGGAAAGGAAAGGAGTCAGAGGGGGGTGCACCAGCGTCGCGTCAGCTGTGACGTGGCGCTGGCTAACTCCTCCTGGCTCCTTTCCTTTCCCTCCCCAGCTTTGCTCGAGCCTAGGAAAGGTGGGAGGGAAAGGAAAGGAGGCAGAGGGGAGTGAACCAGCGTCGCGTCAGCTGTGACGTGGCCCTGGCTAACTCCTCCCCTGGCTCCTTTCCTTTCCCTCCCAGCTTTGCTCGAGCGAAGGTGGGAGGGAAAGGAAAGGAGTCAGAGGGGAGTGCACCAGCGTCGCGTCAGCTGTGACGTGGCGCTGGCTAACTCCTCCCTGGCTCCTTTCCTTTCCTCCCAGCTTTGCTCGAGCGAAGGTGGGAGGGAAAGGAAAGGAGTCAGAGGGGGAGTGCACCAGCGTCGCGTCAGCTGTGACGCGGCCCTGGCTAACTCCTCCCCTGGCTCCTTTCCTTTCCCTCCCAGCTTTGCTCGAGCGAAGGTGGGAGGGAAAGGAAAGGAGTCAGAGGGGAGTGCACCAGCGTCGCGTCAGCTGTGACGCGGCCCTGGCTAACTCCTCCCCTGGCTCCTTTCCTTTCCCTCCCAGCTTTGCTCGAGCGAAGGTGGGAGGAAAGGAAAGGAGTCAGAGGGGAGTGCACCAGCGTCGCGTCAGCTGTGACGCGGCCCTGGCTAACTCCTCCCCTGGCTCCTTTCCTTTCCCTCCCAGCTTTGCTCGAGGGAAGAAAAGGTGGGGGGAAGGAAAAGGAGGCAGAGGAGGGAGTGAACCAGCGTCCCTCCGCCACCGCAACGGACCAGAGAAGAGGAGAGGCAGCGACAGGGTAAGTATATCGCCGCCCTCCCTCTGCTCCAGCGCCTCCCCCCCCCCCCCGGGCTGCGTCTTCGCTCCATAAGACGCAGCTGATTTTTCCTCCCACTTTGGGAGGAAAAAAGTGCGTCTTATGGTGCGAAAAATACGGTATATGAAGACCCGATACGACCCCGAAATTAAAATGATAAGAGAAATGGTAAAAAGGAACTAAAAGAAAGAAGTGACTACTTTTTAAAGAATATATATAGAGAACTGTACCAGACATTCAAGGTCAAAACCAGTGAATAATGAAGATGGTAGTCAACAATATACCCTGTTTCTATCTTTTTTCTCACTACCCCTATTCTATATTTCCCTCCCAAGATTCCCTATTTGACTGTTACCCTCAACACTCTTCATTCTAACCCCCTCTCTAACCTTTCAGTCCTTCCCATGCCTGTGTCTGTGTGTGCCACCCCTCTTTCCTCCTGGAACCGCATGGAAGGCCCCTTTACCACCGCCAGTCAGCCCCAACAGGGTTGCCACTTTTTGATATCTGTATACCTTAATAAAGCAGAATGCTTGTATGTGTGCGGAGGGCGGGAGGGAGGGCGGGAGGATGGATTTATGGCACTGTTCTGATTGGCAGCCACTTTCACAGGCCACAGCAACCAGCGCGGGTGATGGACCTGCACCAACCTTGGTACACATGACCCCCCTAACCCCCTTTACGTCCTGGTGGGGTTCGGGGACATAAACCACAGATTATGGGATTTGTAGTATTTTCAAACACTTTGGTTCCCACAGACCACTGAGCCCAACAAAAAGGACCAATACAGACCACACTTGGCACACATAGCTCCTACTACCCACTCTAAGTCCTGGTGCAGTTCGGAGAAGGGTGGACCATGGATGATGGGACTTGCAGTACCTCTACTCACTTCCCAAGTCCGCTGCAATCCTCATCCAATTACTGATCGAGACCAAACTTGGCATACATAACCCCCATGACTGACAATGGATGCTGGGCTTTGTAGTACTTTCACACCCCTCTGCTCCAACAGACCACTGCGGCCCCCAACAAACACCGATAAAGACCACACTTGGCACACAGAGCCCCAGTGACCCACTCTACCGTCTACTGAAGTTTGGAGGGGGCCAGAACATGCATGATTGGACTTGCAGTACCTCTACCACTTCCCAAGTCTGCTGCGACCCTCATCCAATTACTGATTGAGACCAAACTTGCCACCCATAACCCCCATGGCTGCCTTCACGTCCTGGTGAGGTTCGGGGGAGGACTGACAAGGGATGATGGGATTTGTAGTACTTTCACACCCCTCTGCTCCAACAGACCACTGCGGCCCCCAACTAACACTGATAAAGACCACACTTGGCACACAGAGCCCCAGTGACCCACTCTACAGCCTACTGAAGTTTGGAGGGGGCCAGAACATGGATGATGGGACTTGCAGTACCTCTACTCACTTCCCAAGTCCGCTGCAACCCTCATCCAATTACTGATTGAGACCAAACTTGCCACACATAACCCCCATGGCTGCCTTCACGTCCTGGTGAGGTTAGGGGGAGGACTGACAAGGGATGATGGGATTTGTAGTACTTTCACATCCCTCTGTTCCCACAGACCACTGCGGCCCCCAACAAACACCGATAAAGACCACACTTGCCACACCGAGCTCCAGTGGTTAAATGCAGGGGCCAGGCTCGGTATTTGAGTTCCTGGTTCTGCATTAACCACTGAATATTTTAATCTAGTTTTAAATACTCTATTTTAATTGTGGAATTTGTTGTGTGTAAGTCGCCCGGAGCACTAACGTGGAGGGCGACTCAGAAATAATAAAGTCAGTCAGTCAGTCAGTCAGTGACCCACTCTACAGCCTACTGAGGTTTGGAGGGGGGCAGAACATGGATGATGGGACTTGCAGTACCTTCCCTCACTTTCCAAGACTGCTACAAACCTAATCCAATGACTGATCAACACCAAACCTTGCACACCGAGCCCCCCATGACCCAATCTACATCCTACTGCACTTTGTGTGAGACGAACCACAGATGATGGGACTTGAAGTACCTTCACTCACTTCCTAACACCAATGCAACCTCATCCATTCACCAATACAGACCAAACTTTGCACACAGAGCCCCCATGACCCAATCTACATCCTACTACACTTTGGGGGAGGGTGGACCACAGATGATGGGACTTGCACTACCTTCAGTCAATTCATGATACCACTGCAACTCCCAATAATGGATCAAGACCAAACTTGGCACACAGAGCCCCCATGACCCACTCTACATCCTGCTGCACTTCACAAATGACCCGGGCACCGCCGGGTCCCCAAGCTAGTAAGAAATAAGGGACAGTTACCTAAAAATATGGGATTTTTCACAAAAGTAAGGGACACTTCATAAAAACTTGAATATCAAACCTTAGGTATAGAAATACTAACAGCATAAGATCATGATTTAAATTCATTACACCCTCTTAACAGTACATAGTATCTTTCTGCATGTTTTGTCATACCTAATGCATTGTATTGTATGTACTACATACACTACTGCTACCAATAATACCACTGTTATTCCTTCAGGCAATGAAATTGATAGGTTGATGTAAGTAAGCATCTGAATTGTAAATGTTTGCCTGATAGGCAGAAGGGGTCAAAGATTTCCCCCTTTTTGTTAAAATAGATTTTCTGTTCAGGATGCCCCGGCCCCCCAGGCTTGTGGTTTAGTAGTGGGAACAGGGAAATCTAGGCAGTGTGTCAAGAGAGAAATGGATTGGCCTTATTTTTGCTTGGGGCAGTGAAGTCCAGTAACTGACTCCATTATGGGCAGCGTCTTTACTCAGGGAGGGGTCAGGGCTATTGTGGCCTCTTCGGGATCCAAGTCAAGCTTAGAAGACTCTTCACCTGCCATCAGGGATCAGAGAGAAGCCGGGGACACTTCTGCCCAGGACTGAGCTCTGCTTGGCTGCTTCGTCTCCAGGTGTCCTCAGGTTGAGAACTCCCCAAAACTCCATCTGAAAGGAATAAAAAATGCCCCCCCAATGCACCCTCCTCTTTTACAAATGTGGCCTTTTGGGAGGAGGACGAGGGCACTTTAGGAAATATGCCATTGGAAAGCAGGCTGTCCTGCCTGTACTTCATGGCCATGATGGGACAGGAAAGAACAACCCACAGCCCAGGCGTGTCCAATGTGTAATGGTGCTGACTCTGTTAGATGTTTTACTGTTGATCATGATTGGAAAATGTACAGGTCCTTCTCAAAAAATTAGCATATAGTTCATTATTTTCCATAATGTAATGATAAAAATTAAACTTTCATATAGTATTTTAGATTCATTGCACATCAACTGAAATATTTCAGGTCTTTTTTTGTTTTAATACTGATGATTGCGGCATACAGCTCCTGAAAACCCAAAAATCCTATCTCAAAAAATTAGCATATTTCATCCGACCAATAAAATAAAAGTGTTTTTCAAAAAAAAAAGAGTCAACCTTCAAATAATTATGTTTAGTTATGCAATCAATACTTGGTCGGAATCCTTTGCAGAAATGACTGCTTCAATGCGGCGTGGCACGGAGGCAATCAGCCTGTGGCAGTGCTGAGGTGTTATGGAGGCCCAGGATGCTTCGATGGCGGCCTTAAGATCATCCAGAGTGTTGGGTCTTGCGTCTCTCAATTTCTCTTCACAATATCCCACAGATTCTCTATGGGGTTCAGGCCAGGAGAGTTGGCAGGCCAATTGAGCACAGTAATACCATGGCCAGTAAACCATTGACCAGTGGTGTTGGCACTGTGAGCAGGTGCCAGGTCGTGCTGAAAAATGAAATCTTCATCTCCATAAAGCTTTTCAGCCGATGGAAGCATGAAGTGCTCCAAAATCTCCTGATAGCTAGCTGCATTGACCCTGCCCTTGATAAAACACAGTGGGCCAACACCAGCAGCTGACATGGCACCCCACACCATCACTGACTGTGGGTACTTGACACTGGACTTCAGGCATTTTGGCATTTCCTTCTCCCCAGTCTTCCTCCAGACTCTGGCACCTTGATTTCCGAATGACATGCAAAATTTGCTTTCATCAGAAAAAGTACTTGGGCCCACTTCGCAACAGTCCAGTGCTGCTTCTCTGTTGCCCAGGTCAGGCGCTTCTGCCGCTGTTTCTGGTTCAAAAGTGGCTTGACCTGGGGATGCGGCACCTGTAGCCCATTTCCTGCACACGCCTGTGCACGGTGGCTCTTGATGTTTCTACTCCAGACTCAGTCCACTGCTTCCGCAGGTCCCCCAAGGTCTGGAATCGGTCCTTCTCCACAATCTTCCTCAGGGTCCGGTCACCTCTTCTCGTTGTGCAGTGTATTCTACCACATTTTTTCCTTCCCACAGACTTCCCATTGAGGTGCCTTGATACAGCACTCTGGGAACAGCCTCTTGGTTCAGAAATTTCTTTCTGGGTCTGACCCTCTTGCTTGAGGGTGTCCATGATGGCCTTCTGGACAGCAGTCAGGTCGGCAGTCTTACCCATGATGGCGGTTTGGAATAATGAACCAGGCTGGGAGTTTTTAAAAGCCTCAGGAATCTTTTGCAGGTGTTTAGAGTTAATTAGTTGATTCAGATGATTAGGTTAATAGCTCGTTTAGAGGACCTTTTCCTGATATGCTAATTTTTTGAGATAGGATTTTTGGGTTTTCAGGAGCTGTATGCCACAATCATCAGTATTAAAACAAAAAAGACCTGAAATATTTCAGTTGGTGTGCAATGAATCTAAAATATATGAAAGTTTAATTTTTATCATTACATTATGGAAAATAATGAACTTTAGCACTATATGCTAATTTTTTGAGAAGGACCTGTATCTGTTTAGTGATTCGCTCTTCTATGTTTTTCCCTTGTTATTTAATTTTATTTGATTAGTACAGTGCTGTTATTATTCTGTATTAAGTTTTATTGCTGTAACGTTTTGGTCTATGCCTGGCACTGGACGTTTGCCTTTGTATGTGTAAACCGCCCTGAGTCTCCCTGGGAAGGTAGGGCGGTCTAAAAAGAAAAGTTTATTATTATTATTATTATTATTTAAAATGAGTCTTGGCTATTGTACAGAGCAAGTGGAAGAGGAAATTTGTCCTTTTTGCTTTTTATAAAATAAAAGTGTTGGGAAAGGATCTCTCCACAAAGAAAATAAAGAGGAGAGGCTGGAGCAATAAATAAATAAATGAATAAGAGAGTAGGTTTACACATGGTGTAGGAAAACCTTCCAGTCTCCACGGCACACTATGAGGAGACTGAAATAGGTCTGCTAGATAGATTGCGTCTTGTCTTATATACGGACAATGTCTTTAATGATTATTATGATGTATTATTTCAGGATTTTACCCCGCTCTTCTCAACCCCCGAGGGAGCGGCTTACAGTAAGGCACAATTCGATGCCCACACAGCAACAATATAAAACCCCAGAACCCTTCAACAATTAACGTACATCATTAAAATACAATGACATTAGCATCATACGCATTCATTCCAGATTAAAACAATGTTCTGTCCCTAAAAGCATTGGCCCTATTCATCCACTTTCCATTAAAATCCCATCTAAAATGCTGCCTTGTGCTGGTGTGCAAACGCCTGGTCCCACCGCCAGGATTTCACTTTTTTCCTGAATGCCATTTGAATGCATCAAAAATGATGCGTACATTTTATGTGGCTCCCTCTCAGCATAAATAGGTACATACTTTTCATTATAATTTAATATTCTATGTGTATGAACTTTGAATACCCTGTGCATCAAATATAAAAAAACACTTGTGAAATACTGACTGTTCTGTGTAGATACGCATGGTGCTCTATAAGTATGATCTATATATATAAAGGAAGAGTCGTCATGGAAAGACCGTCCCAAACAGAGAAACCTTACAACGCAGAGACACCAAACTTGCCAACAGAAATAGGCCTCAGACAAGGTACATTTGTAGCAAAGAAACTTTCCCCCCCAAAACCTAAAAGGCCCCCAAAACAACGAGTAAAAAAACTACATTTCCCAGCAACCTCCGGGGCTGCCAACGACTCTCCCAGCCTCTACATTCTGACATCATGATTGGCTGCCAATAAGGGTGGATTTGCATAACTCCTGTACTGGCCAGCCAACATGAACATTCCGACCCATAATAAACTGTCAGAGGAGGATAAGGCAAAGGGCTGAGGCACAAACACAAACACCCAATTCACTTCACACAGAAAATTTACACCACTACAAATCACAGACCACGCCCAAAATTGACAGTAAGGCTTCATTAACTTAATTTCCCTGACTAGGCCTCACTTAATGGAATGCTTTTTACGCTCTGAATTGACAGTAAGGCTTCATTAACTTGCTGTTCCTGACTAGGCCTCAGCTCAATGGACATTGTGTATGGCCTGAATTTACAGTAACCTACCTTGGCACACAGAGCCCCTATGACCCACGCTACATTCTACTACAGTTTGGAGGAGGTCCACCCTCCTGGATGGACTTGATAATGGGATTTGTAGTACTTCAAAACCCATCATTCCCCACAGACCACTGTGTCCAAGAACCAAGACCGATAAAGACCAAACTTGGCAAACAATGCCCCCATGACCCACACTCCATCCGACTGCAGATTAGAGGAGGACACACCATGGATAATGGGATTTCAAGTACCTCCACTCACTTCCAAAGTACCCCACCCACACACGCATCAACCTCTACATCAACACAGCAGACGGAAAGACAAAAAACATTGTATATCCACAAGCTATGCAGAACACCAGCAACACCACACACCAACAACTCCCCAGGGCTTCAACATCCCACCCACCAGAACAACCCACAACAACACAGCCATGGCCCCACCAAGACCATAAGTAACATCAATTCCAACCCTTACATACTCAGACTTTCTCGCATCTCCTAAATAGGGCACAGCAATGCGTGCCGGGTACAGCTAGTGTAATATAATTGCGAAATGCAATGGCTGTCACGGTGGCGTTTCTCCAACTGCTTCAATCTCAGGTTGAGAACCCCCCGAAACTCCTTTCTGAAAGGAATACAATTGCCCCCCACGCACCCTCCTCTTTAACAAAAAGGTACTACAAATGCGCCTTTGCCCTTGGGGGGGGGGGGAGGACGAGGGCACTTCAGCAATTTAGGAATCATGCCATTGGAAAGCAGGCCGTCCTGCCTGTACTTTGTGGCCATTATGGGGCAGTAAAGAACAACCCTCAGCCCAGGCGGACCCAATGTGTAATGGTGCAGACTCTGTGGGATGTTTCACTGTTGAGCATGATTAGAAAATGTCTCTGTTTAGTGATTAGTTCTTCTATGTTTTCACCTTGTTGTTTAATGTTATTTGATTAGTCCGGTGCTGTTATGATTCCGTATTGTGTCTTAATGGCTGTTGTGTTTTGGTCTCTGCCTGGCACTGAGTGTTTGCCTTTGTCGGTGTCATCCGCCCCAAGTCTCCCGGGGAAGGTAGAAAAGATTATTATTGTTATTATTGTTATTGTTATTATTGGGAGGCTTGGCTATTGTCCGTAGCAAGTGGAAGGCGAAACTTGTCCTTTTTTGCTTTTCACAAAACAATAAGAGTTGGGGAAGGGTCCCTCCACGAACTCCCACTCGGGGGGGGGCAGGGGGGTGTTATCAATATTTCACATTATTATTATTATTATTAGGGATGGGCAAAAAATGGAAAATATATTTTTAGAACAGGAAAAATCCAATAAATGGACGCATGAACAAAAACAAAGAAAGCCAACTAAACCCAACCACACCCTCCCCCCTCCCCCCCCCAAGACACTCACACCTGCACAACCTTGTGTTGTGGGTTCCAAAGGGGGGGGCACACACTGCAGCTGTTTTCCAGGAGGGGGTGGGTGTCACGCTTTGGTCTCTGCCTGGCACTGGATGTTGGCCTTTGTCGGTGTCATCCGCCCCGTCTCCCGGGGAAGGTAGAAAAGATTGTTATTGTTATTGTTATTATTATTAAGGGGAGGCTTGGCTATTGTCCGGAGCAAGTGGAAGGCGAAACTTGTCCTTTTTTGCTTTTCACAAAACAATAAGAGTTGGGGAAGGGTCCCTCCACGAACTCCCACTCGGGGGGGGGGAGGGGAGGGAGTGTAGTCAATATTTCATATTAATTATTATGAAGGGAAAAATGGAAAATCTATTTTTAGAACAGGAAAAATCCAATAAATTGACACAAGAACAAAATCAAAGAAAGCCAACTAAACCAAACCCCCCATACACACACACCCCAAGACACTCACACCTGCACAACCTTGAGTGGTGGGTTCCAAAAGGGGGGGGGCACACACTGCAGCTGTTTTCCAGGAGGGGGTGGGTGTCACGCTTTGGTCTCTGCCTGGCACTGGATGTTGGCCTTTGTCGGTGTCATCCGCCCCGAGTCTCCCTGGGAAGGTAGAAAAGATTATTGTTATTATTATTATTATTATTATTGGGAGGCTTGGCAATTGTCCGGAGCAAGTGGAAGACGAAAGTTCTTCTATGTGTTTACCTTGTTATATAATGTTATTTGACTAGTTCGGTGCCGTTATTATTCTCTATTATGTTTTGTGGCTGTCTCCTTTTGGTCTCTGCCTGGCACTGAGTGTTTGCCTTTGTGGCTGTCATCCGCCCTGAGTCTCCCGGGGAAGGTAGAAAAGATTATTATTGTTATTGTTATCACTATTATTATTATTGGGAGGCTTGGCAATTGTCCGGAGCAAGTGGAAGAAAAAAGTTCTTCTATGTGTTTACCTTGTTATATAACCCATTGACGCAAGAACAAAAACAAAGAAAGCCAACTAAACCAAACCCCCCATACACACACACCCCAAGACACTCACACCTGCACAACCTTGAGTTGTGGGCACACACTGGAGCTGTTTCCCGGGAAGGGAGTCCCGTGGCCGCCCCGCCCTCCCCCTCCCCCCTCCGGCCTTGGCCCTGGGCTCTCCCTCCTCACCTGGGCCTCTCGTGCCTCCCTCAGGCGGGTGGGCCTCTGTGGCTGCTGCTGCGAAGGGGCCTGAGGCGAGGGAGGGAGGGAGGCCTCGCTGTTTCCTCTGACAGGAGGGCTCGGGGCTCACCGGCAGCCCAGCCCTCAGGGAGGGAGGGAGGGAGGGAGGGGAGGCTCTCTTACCCTCAGCCCCCCACCCCCACCCCGTGGTGGCCGGCTCCCGCCCTCGAGCCAAGCGCCACAGGCACGCGCCCAAGCTTCACTCGAACCTTGTGGACTCCCTCTCCCAGCAGCCCTCGGGGGCGCCGCCCATTGCGCAGCTGCGTTCCTGCACAGCTGCGTCATCCCTCACGTCACCGCCCCGCTTCCTCTTTCTCATTGGCTCGCCGTTGAAGACAGGCAGGCCGTGCTCCAATCCGGGAGCGGGCACCGCGTATCCTGAGCGGTCATTGGGTCGCGCTATCTCTCCGTCCCGCCTCCTTCACTCTGGCTGCGTTTGAGGAGGAGGCGGCTACCGCTTGGCTCATCTGCGTCACTCCCTTTATTCCCATTGGCTCGCCGTTGAAGACAGGCAGGCCGTGCTCCAATCCGAGAACGGGCACCGTCTATCCCGAGCGTTGATTGGTCGAGGAGAGCCCGGCTGTGCCACCCCCTCTCTATCCTGGCTTTCCCTGAGGAGGAGGCCTCCGCGGAGAGGAGGCCGTGGGCGCCTTTTCCCTCGGCTGCTCCCCTTCTCCGCCCGGCCTTGGCTTCCCTTTCCCTCGGCCTTTCCCCTCACGAGGGGCCTCGTCCTTCGACGCCAGGCCTGGTTCGACACGGGCCCCCTCCCTCCGTCCGGGTGTTGGGACTCCAACTCCCGTCATCCCTCTCGGCCTCAGCCCCTCCCTTTCCCCCTCAGCCGCTTCAGCCTGAGGCCGTGAGGGATGCTGGGAGTTGGAGTCCAAACACCCGGAGGGAAGGAGGGCCCGGGTTGGCCTGCCGTGGCTCTCGGGGAGCGAGGCCTTGTGCCGGGGCCACTCCCCCTCCTCCTCCTCCCGGGATCCCACGGCATTGGGCCTGGGCAGTTGCCCCGAGAGGGAGCCGGGTTGGGGGGCCTCGAGTGCCTCCTGGGGGTCCTGGGTGGGAATCCGGGCCCAATCCTGTCACTGGGGGAGCTCAGGATGCTCTTTGGTTGCAGGTGAACTATAAATCCCAGCAACTACAACTCCCAAATGCCAAGGGCTGTTTTCCCCAAACTCCACCCGTGTCCACATGTGGGCGTATGGAGTATCAGCGCCAAGTTTGGTCCGGATCCATCATGGTTGGAGTCCACGCTGCTCTCTGGACGTGGGTGAACTACAACTCCCAAACTCAAGGCCAGTGCCCACCCAACCCTTCCAGCTGTGGCTGAGCCTCAATGACCCAAAACACACCAGATCTCACGTGTTCCTTGAGGCTAAGCAAGGCTGGCCCTGGGTAGTCCTCGCACGGGAGACCATCAGGGACTAGAAACTCTGTTTCGGAGGAAAGGACGGGCAACGTCTCTCCGTTTCAGAAGGTTTTCCAGACTCCAGGATTGCCAATAACGGAGACGTGCAGTGCGGAAGGGGCGTCACTCGGGGGTGTCTACGCTGTGGAACGGATGCGGTTTGGCACCACTTGAACAGCCATCGCTCAACGACACGGAGTCACGCCAGTCGCCTTTCGACCAATCCCAGGATCCCACCGCACGCAGCCGTGGCCCTTGAAGCACCTCCACAACGCAACGCTCTGGGATCAGGGCCCTTGTAGTTTGGGTGGGCACCAGCGCCCTCTGGCAGGGAAAAGGCCACAGGCCTTGTGAAACTACAACTCCCGTCATGCCATACCACTGAACCGTGGCAGCGGAAAGGCCTTCTCTGGGCCCTTCCACACAGCTACACAACCCAGAACATCAAGGTGGAGGATCCCACAATATCCGCTCTGAACTGGGTTATCCGAGTCCACACTGCCATCGATGCCGGTTCAAAGCGGAAAATGTGGGATGTTGAACTGGATTATCTGGCCGTGTGAATTCAGAGAAGCCATTTCAAAGCAGGTATTGTGGAATATCCGCCTTGATATTCTGGGTTATATGGCTGTGTGGCAAGGCCCAGAGACTCTCGGGTTGGATCTACACTGCCCGATATCCGAGGAACTGATCCTGGATTATTTGCTTTGAACTGGTTTATATGAATCTACACTGCCAAATAATCTGGGATCAGATCCTGGGATATAGGGCAGTGTAGGGCCCGAGGGGCTTCCACACAGCCATATAACCCAGAATATCAAGGCAGATGATCCACAATATCTGCATTGAACTGGGTTATCTGAGTCCACACTGCCATATATTCCAGTTCAAAGCGGAAAATGTGGGATTTTACACAGCTGTGTGGAAGGGCCCCCAGGCCCCCTCTGCACTCCCCATATCCCCCAGGCTGAATAAAACCCCACATTACCTGCTTTGAACTGGAATATATGGCAATGTGGACTCAGATAATAACCCAGTTCAAAGCAGATATTGTAGGGTTTTCTGCCTTGCTATTCTGGGTTATATGGCTGTGTGGAAAGGCCCTCCATTAGCCAGGACCCATACAGTTTAATAGGAGGATACATGTAGTTTCTGCTTGCTATACTCTACTGTAAACTCTGTATTGATTTGATATTGATATAAAAAATACAGTAATTTCAAAGCAAATTCAGGCGAATTTAGTGTAACACGGTTTCACTGTATAACAAAGACAGCTTTGTGAATGCAGTGCGCCATTTTAGAGGACTTGCTTTGTGCTTGGGTTCCAGTTCACAGGGGCCCTTCCACACAGTCATGTAACCCAGGGCCCTTCCACACAGTCACATAACCCAGGGCCCTCCACAGAGTTATGTGCCCAGGAGATCACTGCGCTCAGAGGGACTCAACCTTCTGGATGTGCCTAATATCAGGGTTTGTAAATTGACTAGCACACGCCGGAGGGCATTTACTCACAGCCGCGCCAGCTCTGTGGAACGGCCTCCCGAAGAGATCCGGGCCATCCGAGCTCTCTTGCCGTCAGAGCAGTAAAAACATGGCTATTTAGGCAGGCATTCGGCCCATAGCCAACTCCCATTACCTGCTGTGGGCCCGCTGTTACCACGCCACTGCCAACTATTCTATTGGCTGGCAATTTGTTTTAACTCGGGTGTTTTAATTGTTTTACTGTATTTTAATGTATTTTACTTGTTTTATTTGCACAAACTTTGTGAACCGCTCTGGGCGCCAGAGAGAGCGGTATATTAAGCCGAACTTAATAAATAAAATAAATAAATAATAAATGTAACCCAGGGCCCTTCTACACAGTCACGTAACCCAGGGCCCTTCTACACAACCACATCACCAAGAACATCAAGGCACATAATCCACAATATCTGCTTCCTTCTGAGTTATCTGAGGGCCTTCCACACTGCCCCTATATCCCAGGATTGATCCCAGATTATGTGTTTGCTCCAGGTTATCTGGGAGTGGGGACTCATATATTCCAGTTTAAAGCAGAAAATCTGGGATCAGATCCTGGGATATTGGGCCTGTCTGGAAGAGCCCTCTCTCCACAATGTCATAGTATCCAGTGCAATTTGGATTGTATACAGTTGTGTGGAAGGAGTCCCAAAATATCAAGGCAGGTAATCCACAATGTCTGCTTTGAACTGGATTATCCAAATCCACACTGCCGTACCATCCAGTTCAATGTGGATTTTATATAGCTGTGTGGAAGGGGCCTGAGCGTCTACTGTACTTTGTTTCTTCCTCTGCTTAATCTCTCCCTTCTTTCACCCCGGCTGTGTTTGGAACAGTCATTACTTTCCTGAATCGAGACAGAAAGGAAATCGGATGATCCCCCGAAATCGTGGCCGTGTGTTTTGTTGTGCCTCCAAATCCCCTGGAGACTTACGGCAACCATTTGCATTTCACACAGATTTCTTAAGCAAGGAAATGAGGAGATTGTGTGTAGTACTTGTAGACCAAAAATAACAAAAACATAAAATTGTTGCTAAGTTTAATAAAATATTTGCATTCTTAATACAGTTAATTTGTGTTAATTCTATGCAATGTAACTATATGGACATAATGTTGTAAGTAACTCTTATTTACCTCCACCTTCTACCTTTTATTTTTCAGAGATTGGTTGGGGGCAAAATACTGTTCGCTTACCATTTAGAATTACCTTAGTCCGGCCCTTCACCACACGTGGTGGTCATGTACAGAAACCCCCAAATATTGGGAAAATGTTCAAGAAGAAAGTCAAAAGATTTCAAAAAGAAAGATATTATTGAGGGCGGGATGTTTCCTATTAGGCCTCACAGATAAAGATCTTAAATTAAACCGGAAGGAAGATATTCTCTTCACTTACATCAGTGTTTCCCAACCAGTGTGCCGGGGCACGCTAGTGTGCCGTGAGCAATCATCAGGTGTGCCGTGGGAAATTGGAACCTCCAGAAGAGGAGGGGGGAGAGTCTAGTGTGTTGAAGTATAAAAACCCTAAGAAACCTACCTTGATAAAGGCACAAAATTACAAACACCCCCCTCCCCACCCGTTGTCTACCTGGTCTCTCCTCTCCATGCATCGGGATGGCCCGCCTCACTTTCCCCAAGTAGAGACCTCCTCATGCCTCCTGGGGGTTCTGTGTGGGAAGTTTGGCCCAATTCTATCATTGGTGGGGTTCAGAGTGCTCTTTGATTGTAGGGGAACTATAAATCCCAGCAACTACAACTCCCAAATGTCAAGGTCTATTTCCCCTGAACTCCACCTGCGTTCATATTTGGGCATATTGAGTATTCATGCCAAGTTTGGTCCTGATCCAACATTGTTTGTCCACAGTGCTCTCTGGATATAGGTGAACTACAACTCCAAATCTCAAGGTCAATGCCCACCAAACTTATAGCATTTTCTCTTGGTTATGGGAGTTCTGTGTGGGAAGTGTGTGTCTTTCTGCCATTCCTGCCAGGATATCTATGTTGAGTTCATCGAAACAGGCCCTGGTTTCACACTGAGTGTATAAATACATTTTAAAAACATATTAACTATATGTATTACTG
>JARBWK010001375.1:0-19515 GCA_030556195.1 Anolis apletophallus | reverse complement strand
CTTGCTTTTGGAATTATCCTTTTGGAACTTTGTTGCCTTTATTGACTACAGCTTTGCTGTTTGCTTTATCCCTTGGATCTCTTCAAGAGAATTGCCTTTTGGACCTTTTTTATATTCAATAAAACTAGTTAGCCTTTGCTACGTCTCCGTGTGTGTGTAAAAGGGGCAGTACTAAGTCGGTGATTGTGACAGCTGGCGGAGAACTCCACGAACCCCTTGCACCACGGACGTACCAGAAACCGCCAGCCAAGGCGTACTAAGGTTCCCATGTCTCCACGGCCGCCATGCCAAAACTTGACGGGCCCCAGCGGTGGCGCTGGCAAGAGGAGGTGGCGGAGTTGGTGACTCGAGCGGGCGGCACCTGCCGGGTGAATGCCCCCGGCTCAAGCCAATGGAACCGGCGATGGTGGAAGTTTTCCTGCCCAGGTTCGAATATACCTGGAGTTGCGGCCCAATGAATTTGCCACCCCCGCCCAGGTGGGATTCCCGTGGTTCAACTGTATGGAAGGGATGGCAGCGACGGGGCGACTCCTTCATCAATGGCGCGTCCCCGCATGCGCGACTTTGAACGCTTTCTAGATGCGATCCGGGCGACCTGGGGACCCCCCACAATGAGGACCTGGCGGAACGGATTTAGCACGCGTTGACCATGAAGGACATGACTTTGTCTCAGTATTTCCCCAAGCTCCGAAGTGCTGGCCAGCCAGACCAAGTGGGTAGGGACCACCCTATGCTTATACGTATCTAGCGGGACTCGCCCGAGATTCAGCAACAGATGTTGCACTTGCCCGGCCGGCCGACCTGGGAGGAGGCCATCGCCGAGCTGCGGCGGAGGCGGCCATACAACACAAGAGAAGGTGGGGGTCGGCACGCCGAGAAACCACCGACCAGGGCGGGAGGCCGACCGCCAATTGTGCCCCGCCAGATCCCTGCCCCCACTCCTGTTGTGGATGACTCCGAACCGATGCAACCGGGTACGGCGCCAGTAGATGCTGCCGAGAAGGCTCGGCGGCAAAGACTCACCTTTGTTGGTACTGCGGGGCCCGGTCATTTTTTCATGATTGCCCCCAGAAACCGCGTGAGGACCCTCGGGCTTCCCGCAGCGGTGGCCAGCCCTCCGGAGCCTGAGGAAGCCCTCCAGGCGGCGGGGAAGGGCACGGCCGAGCAAAGAGGGTTCGCCACTGCCGACGCCGCCACCCCTCCCTGAACCCAAGACTGGACAATTGTTCCTTGTCATGGTCAGCTTGTGGTCGCCCGGGAAGGGGGCCGATGATGGTCCATGCCATGATTGACTCGGGGGCGACCTACAACTTCATTGCTGCAGACTATGCCAAGTCTTCGGGATAAAAATATCTTGACCTCCAAGAGCCCAAGGGTGTCCAGACCATCGATGGGAGTGCTGAAAACCGGGGCTGTGACTCAGTATACAGCTCCTACCAGGATGTGGACTAGCTCCCTATAAAGAGGGACATTTCTTTCTCGTAACCAGCCCTCGATTTCATTGTCCTGGGCATTGTGTGGCTCGCGCCCATGACCCCAGATTTCTCTACAGAGACAGTTAATTTTTTTCTTCCGACACATTGCCAGGGCCACTGCATGATCTGCCCGGGCGTGCCAGGCTCAAGAGGTGGAGAATGTGGCCACCCTGCCTAAGAAGTATGCCGATTTTGGGATGTTTTTCAGTGAGAAGGAGCGGAACGTTGCCTCCGCACCGGCCCTATGACTGTGCCATTGACTTGCAGCCGGTTCTACTCCGCGGGGCGCTACCCGCTCCCGGACCCGGGAGCAACAGGCTCTCCGAGACTTCCTGAGAAACCTCATGAAGGGGTTCATTCGCCCTCCCAATCCCTCGGCCGGGCTCCGATTCTTTTGTCAAGAAGAAATCGGGAGTTGCGCCTTGCAATGACTACAGGGAACTCAACAAAATCATTTATCCGGAACCGCTTATCCCCTGCCCTTGATCCCCGAGCTCTTGAGCGGATGCGGGGCGCTAAGGTGTTCACTAAATTGACCTGAGGGGGCTTACAACCTTGTCCGGATTCGCCAGGGTGATGAATGGAAGACGGCCTTCCAGACCAAGTGGCAGTTTCAATACCTGGTGATGGGATCTGTCGGTGTAACGCCCCAGCATGTTTCAACATTTCATGAATGACATTTTCCGAGACCTTTTGACCGCTACCTGGCGGTCACCTCGATGACCTGCTGATTTTTCTCCGGATCAGGCGACCATGATCGCCATGTCAAAGAGGTGCTCCTGCGACTGCGGCCCACGGGGCTCTATGCCCGCTGAGAAATGTGCTTTTGATTTGCGTGAAGTGGACTTTCTGGGCTACCGCATCTCTCCTACGGGCATTGCCATGGATGACACCAAGGTCCAAGCCGTGGTCGACTGGGCACCTCCTGCTAGCAAAAAGACATTCAAAGATTCCTGGGCTTTGCCAACTACTACAGAAAGTTCATTCCTGACTTTGCCAAGTGGGCTGATCCGATCACCCAGTGTTTATGGGAAAGGTGCCGTTCCGGTGGACGCCGGAGGCGGATGGGGTTCCGCAAGTTGAAGCAGCTGTTCACCACTAGCCGCTCTTGCAGCACCTCCCAACCCCGCACACCTTTCATCGTCCAGGCCGATGCTTCGATGTGGCGGTGGGAGCGATCCTGCTTCAGCCTCAGGGGACGGACTTGTTGCCCTGTGCCTACTATTCCCGGCAGCTGACGGCCCGGAAAAGAACTATACCATTTGGGAGAAGGAACTTTTGGCCATCAAGGTGGCGTCTCGAGGTCTGAGACACCTGCTGGAAGGGGCCAAGTTCCCGGTGGAGGTTCACACCGACCACCGGAACTTGGAGCATCTGAAGTCCCAGCGCAAATTGAACCAGAGGCAACAGAGATGGTCCCTGTTCTTGAGCGATTCACTTCCGCATTCACTATGTGACCCCCAAGCAGACCAAGCAAGCTGATGCCCTGTCCCGGAAGCCGGAGTATGTCCGCGGAGGGGAGGCCCTCTCCGAGCAGCCTCTGCTCAAAGCGGAGAACTTTGCAGCCGCCCGAACGGGCCCCCGCCCTGGCGCCCCCCGCCCGGCCCGCGGGATAAGCGGCCGTGAGTGTGCGGGTCCAGGCCCGCTGACCGGACGACCCTTGGGTGCGTGAGCAGCTGTCCAAGGGGGTGCAGGCCCTGCTTCAGGTGCGGAACGGGTGCTCTATCATCGGGACTCTGTTTATGTTTCTCCGGCCCTGAGCGGGGGACATTCTCAAGCTTTGCCACGACTCTAAGGCGGCGGGCCATTTTGGCTCTTCAAGACGCTGCAGCTCGCTCTACGGGATTTTTGGTGGCTTAAAGTGGAGGGATGTGGAGGACTATGGGGATCCTGCCCTGTGTGTCACACGGGCTAAGAACCAGGGGGCAAGCCGGCCGCTTGCCCCACCCCTTCCGACTCCCTCCGCTCCCTGGAAGATGATTTCGGCCGATTTCATCACTGACCTCCCAAGTCCAAGGGTTTCACCACGATACTGGTCGTGGTGGACTGTTTCACCAAGATGGGACACTTCATCCCCTGTGTGGGGGTGCCTCTGCCAAGGAGACTGCTGATATGTTTGTGCACCATGAGTTTCGGCTGCATGGACTTCCACAGCGCCTGGACACGGACCGGGGCACCCACTCACTTCCCAGTTCTGGAAGGCTGTCCAGAAGCTGCTGGGGATTGATGTGCGGATGTCCACGGCTCACCACCCGCAGACCGATGGGCAAACCGAAAGGGTTAATGCCACTTTGAGCAGTACCTGCGCTGCTATGTCAACTATCAGCAAACCAACTGGGCGTCCTTGTTGTCTTTGGCAGAGTTCGCCACAACAATGCGACGCAGGAATCCATCAAAGAGACTCTTTCTTTGCCAACTACGGACACCACCTCGGTTCTACCCTCCGGTGGACCCGTCTGGGGACGCTTTCGAGGCTAAGGATTGGCTCCAGGAGCTCACTGCGCCTCAAGACTTGCTACGCACTCAATTGACCAGGCGAAGGCCGACTACAAGCGGATGGCTGATCGGGCGACGCCAGGAGGGTCCTGCGATTCTGGTGGGGATAAAGTTTGGCTGTCCACCAAGAATCTGCCCACGCAACGCCCCAGCCGCAAGTTGATGCCCGGTTTTTGGGGCCCTACAAAGTTTTGGAGCGGGTGGGGCCTGTCTCTTTCAAGCTCCAGCTTCCTGCGGACATGAAACTCCACCTCGGTGTTTCATCGCTCCTGCTCCGCCCGGCGCGGGTGCGGCCTGATGTGCCAGCCTCCTCCCCCTGTGATGCGAGAGAGGGCGGGGAGGAGGTCGGGCGCAGGACATTTTGATGCCCGCATCCGGTACCGGAAGTTGGAGTATTTCATTGACTGGAAGGGTTTTGGCCCGGAAGAGCGTGCTTGGGTCAAGGCTCGAGACGTCCACGCGCCGGAGTTGGTGGCTCGGTTCCACCGCAAGTATCCTGACAAGCCCAAGCCCCCCGGGGCCCAGGGGGCCCTGAGGGGGGATAGTAGCACCCATGGCCCGCTCGTGCCAATGGGAGGGGGTGAGGCGCGGGGTCCCGATGCCATTGGGACCCGCACAGGATGAAGGGGACTGAGGACGAGTTGGAAGGCCCAGAGCAAGATTGGTCAGCAGCGCCTTTGCCCAGTTCACCTGCAAAGAGTTTAGCTTGGGATTTCGAGTGGGAGCCTTCTCCGGGAAGGAGCGACCAGGTGGAGATGGGAGGCAGCGAAGCAGATAGCGGAGATAGTTATGAATTCCCAACGGCCGAGGTTCCCAGGACCTGGCCGAGCAGCAGATGGAGGCCAGCGGATGGGAAAGTTCGGGAGGCTGCTTCTCAAGGAGATAGCGATACTGAACTGGAAGAGCGGGGCCGTTCCCATAACAGACGAGGGACATAGAGCAGGGCAGGAGGAGCTGGCATCTGTCCCTAGACCGTCACCGCTCGGAAAGTAGAGACTGGAGACGCCAACCCTAGATCGCCGAGGGGCCCGGCGAAGGATTAAGAACGGCCCCGTGGGAACTGATCCTCAGTTCTCCGGCCACGTCTGATCTGAAGGGCGTGAAAGCGGAGTGACCCACGGAGCCTAGCTTGGCTCGCCTTGGGACCAAGACCTTGCCTTGTTATTGATTCGCACTGCTGCGGATACCCCTGCTTTGTTCGAGTGAACTGAACTTGCCAAGATTATTGCCACGCTTGCTTTTGGAATTATCCTTTGGAACTTTGTTGCCTTTATTGGACTACAGCTTTGCTGTTTGCTTTATCCCTTGATCTCTTCAAGAGAATTGCCTTTGGACCTTTTTATATTCAATAAAATTAGTTAGCCTTTGCTACGTCTCCGTGTGTGTGTTAAAGGGGCAGTACTAAGTCGGTGTTTGTGACACCCAGGATAGAAAGTGAGGTGAAATCTTCAAAACAGGGGCACAGACAAAAAACAAACACCACAGGGGTGTCAACCCGTCCCTTGGGTATCCTAAACTCCCCCTGCGCATGTCTTTCATCTCTGTCATCTCCATCTCAATTTCTATCTCTATTAAAAATGGTGCCAGCCATTTTTAATGTAACTTTGTATTTTAAACTGTTTTGAGGGTATTTGTTGTAATGTTTTAGTTAATTATGTCTTACTAGCTATTCTGCTATATTCTTATCTCAATGCTTAATCCTTCATGATAAACTCACTGTTATTATTGTGCTCTTTTGTGTATTTTGATATGCTTTTGATATGTTTTGTACTCACTTTGGCATTGAATGTCTGCCTTCTTATGTGTAAATCACCCTGAGTCCCCTCAGGGAGAGAGGGCGTTATAGAAATAAATCGTCATCGTCATCTCTGTCTCTGTCTCTGTCTCAGTGTCTGTGTCCGTGTCCTTGCCCGTACCCATGCCCGTCTCCATCTCCATCTCTATCCCCACCCCCACTCCCATCTCTATCTATATCTCTATAGTCAGGGCAGGGGCGGTCTAAGGTAATTTTAAATGGTAGGCGAACATTATTTTGGTGCCCCCCCCAAAAAACATTATTTTGCCGCCCCCCATGTAAAACAAATATACAATTATAATATCACAATACCATTCGTAGTATTATATTGTATCAATGTATATACAATATATTATACCATACTCATACTATATTATATCATAATTATATTATATTACATTACAATATAATTATATTATAATATATTGACATTATAATATAATGTAACATTCTATTATATTATTATTATAAAATAATAAAATTATTTATTTAAATAAAATTATCCTCTACTAAATATTTTCATTACTCCTATAAAACTCAAATAACCCAAAATAAAGTAAAATAAAATATTATATATTACTATTTTGTACAATACCACTATACTGCAATATTGTTTGTAATATTACATGTAATATAAAATATATCATTATTCTATTGTTATATTGTATTTTTATTATATTGTATAACAATATTAAGCAGAACTGTATAATAAACAAGAAATGCAATGTAAATGCATCAAAATCAGAATATATTACCTTATCACCCGTCTCATAATTCATAGGAGTCTCCCCTAAGTCCAAAATTAGGATCCCAATGTAAATGTAAATAGAAAAACAGCCAAAATGTTCAAATGAGGTCGAATACAGGCAGCAAACTTGGGCCCTCCCTCGCTCTAGGTGTTTTGGACTCCAACTCCCACAACTCCTCATAGCCTCAGGCCCCTCAGGTCTAGACAGAAATAGAGCCGAAGAAAGGAAGGAGGGAGAGAAGAGGTCACAGAGGAGGAGGAGGAAAGCCCTTCATTCATTCCTTCACTTACACTTCCTTCACTGATTCTTTTCTCTTTCCCCGTTAACGGGCGCATGGCAGAGACAAAGGGAGAGGGGAAGCACTCCCTGCCTGCCCGATAGGGAGGGCTTTGCATACAGGCTTCTGCGCAAGGGAGCTACTGGGCATGCGCGGAGGTTTTCGCGCATGTGCAGTTGCTCCTGCGCTCAACTTCAGCTCCAGAGCAACTGCACCTGCGTGAAAACCTCTGTGCGTGCCCAGAAGTAGCGTACAAGGCCGGGGTCAAAAAGCAGGCAGCTGCAGCACTGTCTGAGGAACATCGGCAGGGCCAGGATGGCGCCCCATGCGGCCAGGATGGCGCCTTTCTTCCCAGATGGCGCCTCAGGCGGCCGCCTACTTGGCCTATTCCAGGACCGCCTGAGTCAGGGGCGGATCTTAGTGGAGGCAAATTAAGCGGCCGCCTCAGGGTGCCATGTGGCCAAAGGGCGCATCCAGGGCTGGCCGCCACACCCCCAGGGGTGCCGGCAGGGTGGGAGGAAGACTCACGCAGGACGAGAGAGGACGAGGCAGAGGCGCACACCTTTCCCTTCTCCCTGCCTCTCCCTGCGCCCTACGCGCGTCTCATCCCTCACCTTGTGCATGCCTCCCCCCCCCGCCAAGGATGCCTTGCGCAGGGCGAGAGAGAAGGGGGCAGAGGCGCCCGCCTTTTCTGTCTCCCCTTGCCCTCACAAGATCTCCTCCCTCTGTTGCCACTGCTACCGCCGGTACACGTGGGGTGAGGGAGGAGGTCACGTGGGCGCCCTTACCTGGGGGCCGGGAGCAGGACTGAGCAGCCAGAGGAGCCTGCCAGCCAGAGGGCATCTAGCCCTACCCCCGGGCCCTTGCTCCGGAAATTAGCCTAGACCTGATACATACACACAAAAAGAGAATAGTAAGAGGGGAGGGAAAAGGGTGAGAAGGGAGGAAGGGGAAGGTAAGAAGGGGAAAGAGAATAGGAAGGGGGCAAGAAAAAGGGTGAGAAGGAAGGAAGGATGGGGAATGTACAGACCCACACAAAGAATAGGGAAGAGGGGAGGGAAAAAAGGGTGAGGGCACTTCCATACAGCCCTATTTCCCACAATATCTGCTTTGAATATCTGAGTCCACACTCAGATAATGTGGGATTTTCTGCCTTGATATTTTGGGGTATAGGGCTGAGAAGGAAGGAAGGGGAATAGATATAGACACACACACATATTCAAAGAGAATACGAATAGAGCAGGGAAAATATCTATGGCATGGGACAACTTCAGCCCTCCATGTGTTTTGGACTTCAACTCCCACAATTGAGTTTCAAGTTTTTAATGAAGTGTCCCTTATTTTTGTGAAAAATCCCATAAATGTCCCTTATTTCTTATATCAAAAAGTGGCAACCCTAACCTCCAAGGTCATGTGGCCAGCATGACTGCATAAAGCACCATTACCTTCCCGCCAGAGTGGTACCTATTGATCTACACACAGTTGCATGTTTTTTGAGCTGCTAGGTTGACAGAAGCTGGGGCTACTAGCGGGAGCTCACCCTTCTCCCTGGATTTGAACCTGCAACCTTTGATCAGCAAGTTCAGCAGCACAGCGGTTTAACCCACTGCGCCACCAGGGGCCTTCTATATCTATCACTATCTATTTCTCTACATCAAACTATCTCTGGAGAGGCACTGAAAAAAATTATCTGTTTTAACTTTTTAAAATGATCTGTTTTGACCCCTTAACCTCTAAGGATACTTGCCATAGATGCGGGTGAAATGTCAGGAGATAATGCTTCTGGAACATGGTCATACAGCCTGGAAAACTCACAGCAACCCAGTGATTCTGGCCATGAAAGCCTTCAACAACACATTGTTTTGACTTACATACAAATTCAACTTAAGAACAAACCTACAGAAGCTCTTGTCCGTAACTCAGGGGCTGCCTGTATATTTTACACTAGTTGTGGCGGATGATTCTCTTGGATCTCAGTAGATCTGCTCTAAGTATAATTGCAAAGCCAACCCATTGTTCAAACCCAGCCACGGTGTGTACAAGCAATGACCAGATTTGCACCCAACTCACTCTGCGGGTGATCCAAAGGCCTTCCTGCCCTGATACAGAGCAAAATGCTCACATGCGCCAAGTCTCTTCTCCGCCCATCCATCATGTAACAGGGGGATGCCTGTTTCCCATCCTGAACACTAGAAGTGAACAAAGGAGGCGAGATAAAGAATGCCCATATTATTCTCTGAAGCACATGCCGCAGGGAGGGATCCCCTGCAAGGCCAAGTTCAAGGCTAGCATTGAGAGAGTGAGGAGGGTGGGGGAGAGGGTGGGAATGGCATGCTAATTTCGACTGTGCAAAGAGGCAACGCTCAGGAAAAAATCTGCATGAAGTGATTATTCACCGCCCGCCACCCAGCTCCACATGCCGGTTCTCCATCTTCCCCTGCAAATATCACATTAGAGAGAAACAATGAGGTCTGATTGCCTTATGTTCAAAAGTAGGTTGTGGAAAGAGCTGGGTAGGTTCCCTAAAACATCTCCCAGAAAGAAGGGGAAACGACAGGTTAGATGATGGATGGATTGATAGATAGATAGATAGATAGATAGATATAGACCAGGGGCATATCTCTGTCTAAGGGCATCAAAGGGTATGGATTGTGTATCATATTGGCCATTGCTGTAGCCAATATTTATTTATTTATTTATTATTATTTATATGCCACCTTCTCACCCCAAACAGGACTCAGAGCTTTAGAAGTAAAATGTAAATACAGTATAATATATTATTGCCATAGCACAGTATTAATATTATATATTACATTGTACTATAACATTATACCGTAATATTATTAGAAATATTACATGTACAGTATATTAGTATTACAGTGTGTACAGAGCTATTGTACTGTCTATTCTCCTATATGGGTCTGGAAACATGGGTCACCTATAGCCAACACCTACGAACGCTCATCAGCGTTGTCTTCGCACAATCCTAAATATACACTGGACCGACTATGTGACGAATGTTGCTGTCCTTGAGCAAGCAGGGATCACCAGCATTGAGGCCATGCTATTGAGAACACAGCTGCTTGGGCAGGGCACGTCTCTAGGATGGAGGACCACTGCCTCCCAAAGAGCTACTCACGGTGAATCCTTGCACGGGTCAGCAAGAGAGGCACCCCCAAAGAAGAGATATAAGGACCCCTGAACAACATCTCAGGCTCGGCCAGATTGACTACCAACAATGGTCCACTCTGGGCTCACATCGGGAGGCATGGAGACGCACTATCCACAATGATGCGGCCTCTTTCGAGAAGACACGCCGAATGGGTCTCAAGAAAACGAGAACGCAGAAAGAACCGCAATCTTGGAAACAACATCACCCAAGGAGACTTCTGCTGTGCTTTCTGCAACAGAACTTACCTATCTCAGATTGGCCTTTTTAGTCATCAACGCTGTAGAAAGCGTGGATGGAAACCTTCCTAAGCACCTCATTCGCGAAGTAATGCCGAGAGATTACATGTAATATAAAATATATAATTATAATATCATATTAGTAGTAGTAGTATATTGTATTACATTATATTAATTTTATTAATATTATATTACATAAAGGGGTCAAAATCAATCAGTAAATTTTACAGCATTTTGAAGTACAGTATACGCACAGGCATGGGCAAACTTTTGGCCTTCCAAGTAGCTGGACTCCAACTCCCACAATTCCTAACAGCTTCAGGCCCCCCTTCCTTTCCCCTCAGCCACTTAAGTCTAGTGTCTGGATTGAGGAAAATCATGGTGCCTTTGTATTCTGCCTTTGGTTAGATCTCACCTACACACTTGATCTTAGCCAAAAGGCTTCGAGAAGCAAGATCTCACCTGACTACTGTGTCCACCTCAGCATCACAGTCTAAAAGAGATAGTGACAAGCTGGAATGTGCAGAGAAAGCCACTAAAATGATCAAAGGTCTGGAGACCATGAATAATCCCTATTAGAAGCGCCTTAAAGAACTGGCTATGTTTAGCCTACATGTAGAGAAGACTGAGCAGAGACATGATAGCCATGTATAAATAGGTGAAAAGGCGTCATAAGGAAGAGTGAGCAGGCTTCTTTTCTGCTGCCCTGAAACTAGGGACTCTGAGCCATGTGTTCAAATTACAGGAAAGGAGATTCCACCTGAACATTAGGAAGAACTTCCTGACCGTTGGAGCTGTTTAACTAACTGGAACTCTCTGCATCAGAGTGTGGTGGAGGCTCCTTCCCTGGCTTTTACACAGAGGCTAGATGGCCACTTGTCAGGTACTTTAGGTGGTCTTACTGCCTATTACAGGAAAACTAGCTGATTCCTAAGCCATCTAAAACACGCAGATGTGTGCCTTTCACCTTAAGAACAGACAAGCATCTCAAACTCTAAAGCAGGGTAGGGAACCTATGGCTCGGGGAGCCAGATGTGGCTCTTCATGATTGCATTTGGCTCTCCAGAGCAGCCCAGGGCCTCAGTTTCCCCAGCATGCAGCAGGGAGAGTGGACGCACGTGCCGCGACTGCCAAGCCCGCACCACCACGCGCCGCTTTCCTCATCCCGCTGCCTGGGGCCTGCACCTTCTTCGCTGGGATGGTGGAAGAGAGAGGGAGAACGGGAGGAAAAAAATGAAAGAAAAAGAGGGAAAAAAGGAAGCTAATGTGGCAGAGGCACGCACAAGGCGAATTTGGTGCCACACTTTCTCCCGAGGGCCCCCCCAAAAAACCAAACAGAAAAATTCCTTTTGCCCAAAATAAAGGGGGGAGCGGGGCCCGGGGAGCGTTTTCCTCTTGCCCCCCCAGAGTCTCGGGAGTCCCCCCCCGGGGGGCCCCCCGCTCATCCCCCCTTTATTTCAATGCAACATGGCCCCCCACATCCACAAGGGGGGTTTTTTAAACAAAAAAAAGGACCCAAGTGGTCAGCTACGGGCGGGGAAATTTTTGAACACTCCAAAATTTTTAAACTTTTTTTTTTTTTAAAAAAATATTTTCCCCCCACGCGTTTTTTGGGCCCAAAAAAAATGGAAAGTCTGAGTATGGGGGTTGGGGAATTTATGTTAGGAATTGGGGTTTTATGTTTGTGGTGGGCTCTTGCCTGCAGCCTGGGGTTTTACCTGTCCCCATGGCCAGGAGGGGTCGTGGGGGGGCTTGTCCAAATGGGGGGTTCCCTATTTAAAAGGGCCCAGTGTCTGGGGGACTTTTAAAAAAACCTTCCGTACCCTTTTTAGCCCCCTTTTCAAGACTTTGCCTTTGCTTACTTTCTGCCCCCTCTTTTTCAAGATGTCCTGTCGGTCCTTTTCACCCATTGGTCGATGTCCGATGAGGTTTTGGGAAAATTTTGGGGGGAGGCTCTGGCTGACAGTTTGTTATGGGTCGGAATGTTCATGGGGCTGGCCACAGCAGTTTGGGGAACCGCCCTTATTGGCAGCCAATCATGTTTTCAGAATGTAGAGGCTGGCACCCCCGGGGGGATGCTGGGAAATGTAGTTTTATTTTTACCGTTGTTTTTGGGGGCCCTTTTGGTTTTGGGAAGTTTCTTTGCTACAAACGTCTTTTTTTTTAGGCCTATTTCGCTGGCAAGTTTGTGTTTCTGCTTTTTAAAGGGTTTTTCTGTTTCAGGTAGTCTTTTTTATGATGACTGTTCCTTATATATGATTACAACTATACCCTCGGTTTGCTTCGACACAATAAATAAAGGGGGGCTTTGTGCTTTTCCTGCATGGCAAAAAGGGGGTTTGGGGGAGATGGCCCATTTGGGCCCCGTCTAACTGTAAGGGTTTCTATGATTCCCCCATACTATCAAAAAATTAAAAATTTCAACACAAAACACTTTACTAGCCATCCCTTGCCACCTGCTGTGGCCCAGTCTGTGTATGTTTTTGGGGTATATACTGTAAGGGGTATCTATGTGTTTTAGGAGCTCCCGTGGTGCAGTGGGTTAAACCACTGAGCTGCAAACTTGTTGGGCCGAAAGGTTGCAGGTTCAAATCTGGGGAGCGGCGTGAGCTTCCCCTGTCACCCCTAGGTTCTGGGCCAAAACCCAGCCGCCCCAAAAGCATGCAAATGTGAGTAGTTCAATAGGTACCCCTGGCGGAAGGAAGGGGCTCCATGCAGTCAAAAACTTGAGGTGTCTACGGACAACGCTGGCTCTTTTGGTTTTGAAAAGGAGAACCCAACCCCAGAGTCTTTACACAACTGGATTTTAAAAACAGGGGGGAAAACCCTTTTCCTCCCCTTTAAAACATGTACCTGTTCTGGGCTGACATAAAAACAGCTTAAGAACAAACCTACGGGGAAACCCCCTCTTTTTCAGTATTTTTGGGGCTGCCTGTATTTGAAGCCCCTTCTTTGGGGGCCAAGCCATGCAGTAAATACTGTAGGTCAGTGGTTCCCCAAAATGGTTTCCACCCCGGGGGGGGGGGGGCATCCAAGGGGGCTGGGGGCTCAGGAGAATTTGGGGCGCAAAACCCCAAAAAGGGGGTGGATGAACAAGCCCCTTTCCCTTTAGGGTCAGCGCCTTTGGGGGGCGTTTCCCGGGAAAAAGGGTACAGGGGCTGCACCCCCGGCGGGGTTAAAAAAAAGGGAAAAGGGGGGGCGTGCTTGGGTTTTCCCCCGGGGGCGCCCCCCCCGGGGATTCCAACCGCAGGGACAGTCGCAAGCACGCGATCCCGGGCAGGCGTTGCCCCCAAACCGCAGCAATCCTCCTTCTTTTCCCCCAAAACCCCCCCCATCGCGCAGTCCTTTTATTGCCTCTTTCTTCCAATGGGGACGTCCTGGGCGGCCCCCCTTGCTGGGGGGGGAGGGGGCGGGGGGGGGCAAAGGGGGTTTCAAGGGGGGCCTCGCTTGTCCAGTGCCGGCCCTTCTTTTCAATGCCATAAAAAAAACATGCAATTAAAATAACTTTAAAAATTTAAAAATTTAAAAAACACATTTAACATTTAATTTTACGAAAAAGGTGGAGACACTAATCATATATCTTTCTGTTTAATTGCTTTTAAAAAAATTTTAAAAAAAAAATTTCTAGAGGTGGTGAGTTCTTTTTTTTCAGAAAGAGGGCGGGGGGGCCAAAAGTTGGGGAAACCCACTGCTGGGAAAACCCAATCCCTTTGGGTCTACCATTGCCCAACATACAGTATGCACAGGAGGGGACCCCTGTCACCAAACGCCACCAAAAAACCCCAAAATAAATATCCTTCTTAGGGTCCCAGGGCTAGTATTTAGCTTTTTTCCCCCTCATTACCCCCGGGGAAGGGCCCCCTTTCCCCCCCTTTCCCCCCCCTTTTGCTCTCCCTTCAATGCAACTGCAGACTTGCCCCAGACTGGCCCCCTTCTGCTGTACACCCCTTTCCCCCCTTTCTATTTAAATAAAAAGGGGGGGGGAAAGTCGGTTCCCAAGTCCAGGCATGGGGCCCTTTCCCCTCCCTCCCAAATTGCTGGATTTTTCTGTTGAGAGAAAAGGGGGTGGGGATTTTATTTCAGGGAGGGGACACCCCATAGAAGCTGGGCAAAAATGGGGGTTTATTAAAATTTGTTTAGAGTGGGGGAGGAGGGGGATGGCAAATGTGTGAGAAAAGCCTGGGCGCAGATGCCCTCATCCCAGCTGCCAAACGTTTCAATTACCGGCTGAAGGGAAAAGGGGGCCGGGGAGTCCCCCAAAAAGGGGAGACCCCCCCCATAGACCCTTTTTTGGGGATGGACCCGGGGCCCCCAACACAAGGGCAGGCAGGGACACGCACCCCATGCCCAAAATCCCTTTTAAAACAGTGGTTCCAACCTTCCTAATGCTTCCACCCCTTAATACATTTCCTCATGCTGTGGTGACCCCAAAAAAATGATTTTGGTTGCTACTTTATCACTGTAATTTTGCTACTGTTATGAATGAAAAAATATCTGATATGTAGGGTGTACAAAATTTGGGGAGGCCCCCAATCCATGGTTCTAAATCAATTTTTCCCCCAACCCCTTTTAAAAACCGGGCCCCCTTTAAAAAACCCAAAACCGTTGTGGTGCCCCCCCAAACCTTTAAAATTATTTTCATTCCCCCCCTTTATAACTGAAGAATGGCCAGGGCCCCCTTTCTGGTTTCCCCTTTTTGGGGGGGTCCCAAATTTAAAACCCCCCCCCGGGGTTTTTCCCCGTGATTTTGGGGAAGGGGTTTTACGGGAGGCCAGGCCAAATGTAGATTAACTTTTGGGGCCCGGGGCTGGGCATAAAAAGGGCTGGGGCCCCGGGTCTGACCTCCCCCCTATCCCTGCACGTTTTTAAGGGGGAAACCAGCTATCCCCTTCCACTCTGGTCCCCCTTCGCCCGATCCATTGGGAAAAAAAGACCGCCACTATGGGATTTTTTTAAAAAACCCCCCGGGCCCTTTTTTTGAAAATGACTGACTGACTGACTGACTTTTTTTTGGGGTCGCCCCCCCCTTTTGTCCCGGGGAATTTCCCAAAAAAATTCAAAAATTTAAAAAAAATTTTAAAAATTTTAAAAAAATTTTTGTTTAAAAAAATTTAGGGGTTTAAAAGAAAGGGGGCCCGGCCGGTATTTTTATTTCCCCGGTTCTGCATTAGCCATGGGCTTTCCCAAATAGCCAGGTCTTTAGGCGGGGGGGAACTGGGGGGTGGGGGGGCCTTTTTGGGGGTGGCATCGAGTTCCAGAGAAAAGGGGCCCCAAAGGAGAACGATTCCATCTCGGGGCCCCAGGGGGGCCTCTTTCACGCCCGGGACCCCGGAGGTTCTTTTTTTCCGGCCCCGGGGCCCCAGAGGCAGGCATCAGAAAACGGCCCTTTTTTATGGGGGGCCCCGGCCCCCTGGGGGTTTGAAACCCAAAAAGGGCAAGGCCCTTTTGTGGCCCAAACTAAAAGGGCAGCCAGTGCAGGGGTGGGGATGGGGAATGTGGACCCCATAAAATTTCCCCCCGGGGAACCCCCCCGGGGCCCTTTTCCCCCATAATCTGGGTCCCGGGTTGGGGCCCGGGGGGAGACCCCAAAAAGGTTCCCCGTAATCCACCCCTGATGTAACCGTGGCATGGATTACTGTAAAACATCCGTCGGGAGGTGGGGCCCCCGTTGTCTCGTTTTGGGGAGGGGGGGCCCCCTTTTTCTCGGGGAGGAAAACCCGGCCCCAGGAAAAACGTCCACCGGGGCTCCGGGGAAATGGCCCCCCGACTACGTTTCCACGCACCAAAACAGGAAGGGGGACGGGGGGGGGGTGGCAATACTCTCCTGTGATGGATTGCCCCTTTGGGTCGATCCCTGCCCCTCACCACCTCGGGGCTTAAAAGTGCCGGCCTGGTGGGAGTCTCGGAAATTTGGTGATCTTGCTGGTGCCTGCCCCGGCGCACCGGAGGGGAACCGGCGGGGGGCGCTGGGGGCTGGGTCGGAGTGGGCATTGAGGTTTCCTAGACTTATTGTTCTGGGGCTTCAATTTTAACCCCCGAAACCTCCGTTCCATCTCCCCGGGACCTAATTTCGACCAGGGGAATTAGGCCTCCCCTCTGTAACCTGGGGGCCCCGCTGGGCAGGGCACACTCGACCTGGTATTTAGCGCGGGAATCCAAAGTGGCCCTAGCCTCCGTAATAGAGGTTCCATGGTGGACCACTGTGCCCTGGGGACCCGGGTTGAGCAACCCCCCCTCCATGCAAGGGCGCCCAGATTTTGGTTCCCCCGAAGAGACTTAGGGGCCCGGAAGGTTCCTGAATCCTGAGGATCTGGAGTCTATCACGTCTCTGTGGGAAAAAGGCAGGTTCAAAGCCGGGAACACCTGGGTTAGCCAGAGCTCCCCGGAATTCCCCCCTTGGGGCCCTCCCCCCCCCAAACACGTCCCCTGGTATACAGAGGCCCTCAGGTCGAGGGAAGCGGGAGAGGGAGACGGTTAAAAAGCGCGTGTGGAGGAACCCCGTGACGGGCCTCAGTATAAACATAAGCTTTTTAAAAAGTCTTATGAGCGTGCTGTCAAGGCACCCAAAAAATGTGATTTTTCCCCATGATACCCTTTTAGCTCACGCCCGGCCCAATTTTTTAAAGGAAATTCGGTTTTTGGCGCGGCCCCTACTGCCCCAAAAAGCGGCGTCGGGCCCCTCCCGCCGGTGTTTTCCCAGAGCTATTTCACAGACAAGATTCTGAATCCCGGGACCTTTTCCCGCCAATTTATACAGTAGAAGAACTTTTGGGGCCCCCGGGGCCCCCCGCTGGGGCCCCCCCTCGGCCGGGGGTTTTGCACTGGTTTCAGATGCTGTTTATAAGATTGTGGCTGCAACCAGGCCTTTCCCCCCTGCCCCCTCGACCCGTGCCCCTCCTGGCTTGGATCCTGCCTGGGGGGGTTTTCGTGGGCCCCCTGTTAAAAATCGTAAATAGCTCCTTTGAGCAAGGGTCTTCCCCGAGTGCTTTAAAGGCGGTTTGGGAGCTCCATTACTGAAGAAACCCCTCCCAGATCCTGCGGCCTCCCAAATCCCCCAAATGTCGAACCTTTTGTACCCCAAAAGGGAGTTGAAAAGGGCGTAATGGAAAAAGGTTTCAGTCCTTCAAGAAAGCAACATGGCTGGGGGCCCCTTTCCCGTCCGGCTTCCCCTTTAGCACGGGGGGGGGGGTCTTGGTCTCCATCACAGATCAACCCCCGCTGCCAGCTTCCCAAAAGGCGGGTCTGCGCTGCTCGTGTTTTGGGCCTCACGGGGAGCGTTACACGGTCGAACCCCAATCTACTGATCCACCCCCTGGCCATGGTTGGGGTGAGGGGACAGTTCTTTAAAAGGCTGACCTCCTTCCTCCACCAGCGGTCCCAGCGTGTGGGGGAGGGGGGGAGGGGGTCTCCCAGGGCCTCATTGGTTTTTGGGGGTTTTCCAAAGGGACCCCTCCCCCCTGTTATTCAACATCTGGCCGCCCTTTTAAACTGGTGCGGAGTTAATTGGGGTGCCACCAGTCCTTTACGAACCCAGCTCATTCTTTAGGATGGGAGGACAGGCCGGGGTCCATCCCCCATAAATTTTCCCAAAACTGCCCCCCGAGGCCGTTTCTGGATGGCTGCGTGCCCCGTAGGTTGAGGGGGAACCGGGAAGACGGAGATCTTGTGGTCGGGCCGTCCGGGTGGGGAAAGTCCCGCTTTCCCACCCCGGACGGTGTGGCGCTATGCCCCGCCTTCCGTTAAGAGCCTGGGGGGCCATCTGGCCCCCCGCTGACCATGGAGGCCCAGGTCTCCCGCGGTCAGCAAAGGGTTTCTTTTTCATCTCGGCAGGCCCCGGGGGCTGGCCCCTATATCTCCCGGAATGACCTGGCCACGGGGGATCCGCTTCGGTCATCTCGGGTGGATTACTGTAACGCGCCCGTTGGGGCCCTTTCCCTTTTTCGGGGGACCCCAAACTCAAGCTGGTGCAGAACACTGCCGCCCGGCCCTGTCTGGAACCCCAGCAGACCGCCACATCACACCTGTTTTTCAGGGGTCTGCACTGGCTCCCCCAAACGAGCAACCCGGGTCTCCTTCAAGGGGTTGGTTCTTACCTTTTAAAGGGCCCTTTCATGGCCTGGGGCCAGCATACTTGAGGGGCCGACTCACCCCACACTGTCCCCCCCCAGATCACTACGCCCGAGGATGCTAATTTTTTTAGAGAAAACCCCCGGGAATCGGGGTAAACTGACATCTTTCTCGCCCGGGGGGGTGTTCTCCGGGTTTTAGCTCCTGCTGTGGAACCCTGGGCTTTAAAGGACCTGCTCCCGTTTTGACGCGCCTGCAAAACTTATTTGTTTAAGCAGGCCTTCGGTGAGTAGGTCCTGCCCATGTTCCGCTTTAGCCGCTGTCCTGGGGTGTCACGCTATCTAACCCCCAACTGTACCTGGGGGGTTTTTTACTTTGCTGTTTTAACTGTTTAATTGTCTTGATGTTTTATCGCATTGCTTGTGTGTGGTTTTCCTTCGGTTCCGGGCCGCGAGCCTCAGGGGGGTCGGCGGCATAGAAACCCCAAAATAAAAAAAATAAAAAAAAGAACATAAGAACATAAGAAATAAGAAGAGCCCATGCTGAATCGGCCCCGCCCATCTAGTCCCGCATTCTGTGTCACACAGTGGCCCCCTGGGTTTTACACCCGGGGGTCTCTGGAGAAAGGAGGGGAAAAAACCCCCCCTCCCCACCCCCTTTTCCGGGGAAAATCCCCTTTCCTCCATCCAAAAAGAGGTGGCACTTGGATTCCATTTCAGTACATTCCCCTTTTGGGCCCAAACTGTCTAATCCTGCCTTGGGTGTCCCGGCTGACAGCTGTCACCTCCCTCTGGAAGTAGGGTTTCCCTAACCCAATGACCCTCTGGGGGGAAGGGAAAAATTTCCTTTTTTTAGTCCCCTTTTCCCACCTTGGGGCTTTAGGGGGTGCCCCCCCTCCCAGTGTTGTGGAAGAAAATATTTTTTTTTTGTTCACCTTTTTTTATCCCATGCATGATTTTATACACTTGATCAAGTCACCTCTTAAAAGCCGGGGTCTTTTAAGGGTGAAAAGGCCCCAAGGGGTTGCAACCTGATTTTATAAAGGGGGCTGCTCCATCCCCTTTGGGTCATATTTGTTGCCCTTCTTTTTACCCTTTTCCCGTTCTATATCCTTTTTAGGGGCGGGGACCAGGGTTGGACACAGTACTCCCGATTTTGGCCTCACCATGGAAATTTTTAAAAGGCAATACAACATTTTCCCCACCTATTTTCGATTCCCCTTCCCGATCATGCCAAGCATAGAATTTG
>JARBWK010001374.1:0-19525 GCA_030556195.1 Anolis apletophallus | reverse complement strand
ACGTGGCGGAGTACTGCTACAACAACTCCGACCACGCGTCTCGGGTATTTCCCCCTTCAAGGCGGTGGGAGGCGTGACTTTCCCCCCTTCCCAGCTGTCGCTGACAAGCCGGAGGTCGAGCTGTCCCCTGAGGGTTGGGGTGCCAAAGTGGCCGCGGCTTGGCCAAACGTCAAGGAGGCGTTGTCAACGGCCCGGCGAGAGTACAAAAAATAAGCAGACAAGAAGAGGGCACCCCAGCCGACCTACGCTGCAGGGGACATGGTCTACCTGTCTGCCAAATACCTCAAGTCTACCTAACCATCGCGAAAGTTCGCTGAGCGGTTTTTGGGGCCCTTCTCAATGTGGCGGTGATCAACCGGTGGCTGTCAAACTGGCTCTTCCCCATACCTGGCGGAAGGTCCATCCTGTGTTCCATGTTAGCTTATTCAAAAAGGCGTGCACCTCCCACAAGCGCCAATCCCTCGTCACCTGAGTCAGCCCCGGTTCCTATCATGGTGGGGGCTCACACCCATTTTGAGATACAAGACATTCTGGACTCTAAGCTCTGCCGGGGCAAGTTATGTTATTTAGTTAAGTGGACTTCTAGGGAACTGCATCCTGAGTGGGTTCTGGCAGAGCATGTTAAGGCCCCTAGAATTGTTAAACGCTTTCATGCTTCCTTTCCCGCCAAACCTGGCCCTTGATGTTTTCTCTCCTCTCTCTCTCTTCTCTCCCTTTCGTTCTTCTCTCCCTGCGGGGCAGGTGTTTCAAGGGGCGTAATGTCAGGCCACAGCCAGAGCAGTTAGGCAGACAAACAGCTGGGCCTTGGCTGCCATAGAGACAAGGAGCCAGCAGAGGGGGGATGGGCCTAAGTCTGGGAGGAGGGAGGGAGTTTACCAGAAGGGTTTTTCACTGAGCGTTTTGGCGGGAAAGCTCAGATTCCTCTTTGCTCTGCCTGGAGTGTGGATCTAAATAAACCGATTCCTGAGGAAAAATCCTTTGTGAGCGTGCTTTGTTTAACAGTCCTATCCAGGACCTGACATCTGCACTGGCTACCAATTGAATACCGGATCACTTTCAAGGTGTTAGTTCTTCCTTTCAAGGCCTTATATGGTCTGGGGCCAGTGTATCTACAGGATCGCCTGATTCCATATAACCCCCCGAGATCACTACGCTCAGAAGACTTGAATCTTCTAACCATTCCCAATGTAAAGTCCTTTCATTTGACATCTACTAGGCGGTGAGCCATTTCCGTCATTGCTCCCACACTGTGGAACGCACTGCCCCTGGAGACACGAGCTCTGCGAAACTTAAACACCTACACAGAGCATGCAAGAAATGCCGATTCAGGCAGGCTTTTGAATGTTTGTGATTCTCTCCTGAGTTCCTTTGCGCTTCTCAAGTTTTATTGTTTTATTGCATTTCATCTATTCTGTGTTTTGGTACATGGTGTTGTCAGGGGCGGTCTGTCCATGTAAGCAAACTACGCAGCCGCGTGGGGCGCCATCTTGGGTGGGCGCCACCACGCCGGCTGCCCGCCATAGCAAACCTCCCTGCTGCTGGCCTGCTGCCTGCAGCAGCTTCTGAGCATGCACGGACATTTTTGCGCATGCCCAGAACTTCCGGAGCTGAAGTTCAGCAGGGATTGGCGCCGGTCGTGCCGCCGAAGCAAAACTCCCTGCTGCTGCCTGCAGCAGCTTCTGAGCATGTGCGAACATTTTCGCGCATGCCCAGAACCTCTGGAGCTGAAGTTCAGCAGGGATTGGCGCCGGTCGCGCCGCCGAAGCAAAACTCCCTGCTGCTACCTGCAGCAGCTTCTGAGCATGTGCGAACATTTTTCAAGCATGCCCAGAACCTCCGGGCTGAAATTCCGCTCCGGCAGTTCTGACCATGCGCGAAAATGTTTGCGCATGGTCAGAAGCTCCTGCAGGCAGCAGCAGGGATCGGCGCCGGTGGTGCTGCCGAAGAAAAACTCCCTGCTGCTGCCAGCAGCAGCTTCTGAGCATGCGCAAACATTTTCGCGCATGCCCAGAACCGCTGGAGCTGAACTTCGAAAGCCTCTCCTAGCGCTTCCTGGTGCCCGCTGCCGGCCCTCCATGGGGCGTTGCACAGTGCATGGGAGAGCGCTCCCCGCCCTCTGCAATGCCTCATGGGTGGGGCTGGCAGGGGAACCAGGAAGTGCGAGGAGGGGCCTTCGGAGGCCTTCCAGAACTGCACAGGGCAAGGAGTGGCGGCGCGTGGAGGAGGAATGGAAAATGCGTGCAAGGTACCGCTTAAAAATTTGGGGGAGCACCAAAATAATGTGGGGGCAAAATAATGTTTTTTTGGGCGCCAAAATAATGTTCGCCTACCATTGGAAATTACCTTAGACCGCCCCTGGGTGTTGTAAACCGCCCCAAGCCTCTGGGAGTGGCGGTGTACAAATTCAATGAATAAATAAATAAATAAAAATAAAATCTTCATTCTATCAGCATCAAAACTAAAGCAAATTCCATACCGGGACACCATGCGCACACAACAAATCGTATAGTGATGCATGTGTCTGATAGTTTCATGCCAAGCTGCCCCTGATGGAAGCTACACAACATGCTTTATGAGACACTGTCACATTTCATACAATGGACTCTAAGCTCAGGGTCACCGCCCTCTCCTCCCGGCCTCCCAAGGTAAACAGCCGCAGGTAAGAGTCAGAGCCAAATGGTTTCTGTAAGCCTTTTTCTAGCCTGGCGCACCGAATAACACCATGTTGAACTACCTCGTAGCTCGGAGGAATCCAATGGCCTCCCATCAGGTTGTCAAGAGTGAATTATGGGGTCTTGGGTAAAACACACACCACACACTGCCTGGGTTACTTGGCAGGGCAGTGGCCTCACAGCCGGAGAAGCTGCTACTAAATTGGCTCCTGAGTCGCAGGCCGTGTTTGGGAACTCTCAACATGGAGGCCGGTAATGTGCTTCTTCTAAGGACCGTTAGGATGGCATGCCTGCCTCTCCCTCTACACCACCAGGCATGGGCAGGTCGGCCCCTTGGGCCCGTTTCTCATGCGCTCCTCCCTCTCACCATCCTATCCTTTCTTCCTCCCTCTTCCTCCCTCTCTTTCCCCCTCCCTCTTTCCCTTTTGACCTTCCTTCTCTCTTTCCTCCCTCCTTCTCTCTCCCTCATTTTCCTTCTTTCCCTCCCTCCTTCCCTTCCGTATTTATTCCTTCCCTCTTTCCTCCCTCCTTCTTTCTCTCCCTCTTTTTCCTGCCTTCCTTCCCTCCCTCCTTCCCTTTCATCCTTCTTTCCTTTCTTCCCTCCCTCCCTCTCTCCTCCCTCCTTTCCTTTCGTCCTTTCTTCCTTTCTTCCCTCCCTCTCTTTCCCCCTCCCTCCTTCCCTTTTGTCCTTCCTTCTCTTTCCTCCCTCCTTCTCTCTCCCTCATTTTCCTCCTTTCCCTCCCTCCTTCCCTTCCGTATTTATTCCTTCCCTCTTTACTCCCTCCTTCTTTCTCTCCCTCTTTTTCCTTCCTTCCTTCCCTCCCTCCTTCCCTTCCGTGCTTCCTTCCTTCCTTTCTTCCCTCCCTCCCTCTCTCCTCCCTCCCTCCTTTCCTTTTGTCCTTCCTTCCTTTCTTCCCTCCCACTCTCTCCCTCCCTCCTTCACTTTCATCCTTCCTTTCTTCCTTCCCTCCCTCTCTCTTTCTTCTTTCCCTCTTTCCTCCCTCCTTCTTTCTCTCCCTCTTTTTCCTTCCTTCCCTCCCTCTTTCCCTTTCATCCTTCCTTCCTTCCTCCCTCTCTCTCCCTCTCTCTCCCCCTCCCTCCTTCCCTTTCGTCCTTCCTTCCTTTCTTCCCTCCCCCCCTCTCCCTCCCTCCTTCACTTTTGTCCTTTCTTCCCTCCCTCCCTCTCTCTTCTTTCCCTCTTTCCCCCCTCCTTCTCTATCACTCCCTCTTTTTCCTGCCTTCCTTCCTTCCCTCCCTCCTTCCCTTTCACCCTTCCTTTCTACCTTCCTTTCTTCCCTCTATCCCTCCCTCCTTCCTGCCCTTTCATCCTTCCTTCCTTTCTTCCCTCCCTCCCTCCCTCCCTTTCTCTCCCCCTACCTCCTTTCATTGTTCCTTCCCTCTTTCCTCTCTCCTTTTCTCTCTCCCTCTTTTTCTTCCCTCCCTCCTTCCCTTTCTTCATTTCTTCCTTCCCTCCTTCTCTCTCCCTCTTTCTCCTTCCTTCCTTCTTTCCCTCCCTTCCTCCCTTTTGTCTTTCCTTCCTTCTTTCTCCCTCCCTTCATTCCCTTCCACCCTGTCATCCTTCCTTGATGTTTGCCTTTTCCTCGTTCTCTTTCCTTTCTCCTTTCCTCCCTCCCTCCTTCCCTTCTTTCTCTTTCCCCTTCTCTCTTTCCTTCCTCCTTCTCTTTCTCCCGCTTCTTCTTCCATCCATTCTTCCTCTCCTCCCTCCCTCCTTCCCTTTTGTTCTTACCATGCCCGGATTACCATAAGGCCAACAAGGCCATGGCCTAGGGGCGCAAGCCGGGTGGGGGGGCGCAGATCACAGACCAAAAAACCCCTGGTTTCTCATGCCCCTCCTCACTCCTTCTCCCGGCAAAGCCTCTGCTCCGCCCCCTCCGTCTCTCTCTCTCTCGCTCTCGCGCGCTCTCTCTTGCACACTCGCTCTCTCGCTCTCTCCCTCTCTCCCTCTCTCTCATGCTTTCTCTTTCTCTCTCGTGCGCACCTTTGGAGAAAGTTTGCACCCACTGCGCTCTCCCCAAGCCTCCCGACTCCCAAGGAGACCTTCAGAGCACAGAGGAGCTTTCCAGCCGGTGGGAACGCATGGGGACCTTGGAGGTGGCGGGAGGTTGGCTTAAAGGGGGCGTAATTCCAAACTGTGGCCTAGGGCGCAAAAAAGTGTTAATCCGGGCCTGGTCCTTCCTTCTCTCTTTCCTCCCTCCTTCTCTCTCCCCCTCTTTTTCCTTCCCTCCCTCCCTCCTTCCCTTTCATCCTTCCTTCCTTCCTTCCCCCTTCCTCTCTCTTCCCTCCTTCCTTCCTTCCTTCGTTTCTTCCAGCGCTTTTTATATCCAATTTGGACACCTGAGTGTGCTATATCAGTGTTTCCCAACCTTTTTTGAGCCGCGGCACACCTTTAACATTAAAAAAATCCGGGGGCACACCACTACCAAAATGACACTCTAACACAGTAAAGAACGGCTGGGGGATGGTGGCGTGCTGGGAGCAGCTGCTTGGAGTGCCGAAGCCGGGGGAGGGGGAGGAGCCAGGCCACGCCATGCCCCGCCCCCTCCCTCTGGCCTTTGGCCAGCGGTGGCAGAGCCAGCACAATGCTGGCTTGGCTCCCCCTCAGGCTTGAGGATGGCAGTGCCAAGCCAGCCGTGTGCTAGCTATGCCACCACTGGCTTGGCATTGCCATCCCCAAGCCTGGAGAAGCTGCTGGTAGAGCAGAAGCCGGGGAGGGGGGGCAGAGCCAGGCCACGCTAAGCCCTGCCCCCTCCCCTCTCGCTTTGGAGCTCCCAGCAGCTTCTCTAGCCTTGAGGGGGAAATGCCAAGCCAGCGGTGGCAGAGCCAGCACAATGCTGGCTTGGCACTGCCCCCTCAAGGCTGGAGAAGCTGTGGGAGCGCTGAGGCCGGGGGGAGGGGGCGGAGCCAGGCCGTGCCATGCCCCGCCCCTCCCCCTGGCTTCAGTTCTCCCACAGAGGAGATGCATGAGCGGTGGACGGGCTTCAGTCGGCGGGGCTCCTCCGCCGCGCGCTTCAGCGAGCGAGGGTGAGAGTCGTGGCGGAGTCATGGCAGAATAGAGGCTGGCTGGGGAAACGGCCGAAGGAGGTGGCGCCCCGGCCCCTTCTTCTTTTTCTTCGCCGCCGCCCAGCCCTTCCTCCCCCCCCCCAAGCAGCAGGAGTTCGGCAGGAGGAGGGGGGAAGGAAGGGGGGCAGAGAGCTTTTCTCGCGGCACACCTGATGATCGTTCACGGCACACTGGTTGAGAAACACTGTGCTATATGACTGTCATTTCTGCCACGATCCCTTGTCGCGAGTGGCTACACAGGTACCTCTGTAAGACACCCGTATTTTCCTTCCTTGCCTAGTCAACCTAACAAGGGTCCAGGAGACAGAGAGGAGGCACGTTGTGTTGCAGCTGTGTTCTTTTGGCTTTTCAGCTTGTTCTACACATGGCTGAGAAGAGAGTAGGTAGGGAAATGTGTGATCTTTGGTTATGCTGTCATTGCATTTAGCTTTGTTACTGGCTTTTCGCCATTTATAATGTGTTTAAAAATGAAGCAGCCGGGACAAATAAAGATACAGGTTAATTAGCTCCATGTCGGGATGGCAGCGTCCGATATTCCCCAGCCATATGGTCCGCCCGACAGACTTCTGTACTGCGTGGCACACCCAGCAAAGACTTCATTACCAGGCACATCAAGTCGAAGAAGCCTCCGGTGATGTGCAAACCCCACATTTCCGAACATTCCTGAGGTCCCGCAAAGCCAAACAGCTGTTCAGAGCTGCGCAATGACCTTCAGCGAAACAGGCCTCTCTCCTTGTCAGTATTAGCAGGAGTTTGAACTGTGATCGCTGACTCTTCAGACTGACCCACACGCAAACCCGAAACATCTGCTTGTATCACGCTATGTGTGTGTATGTGAGAATGTTGGGTTTTTTCCCCTCGACTCTTCTTCTAACAAAATGAAGTTCAACAATGACAAATGGAAAAGACTCCACTTAGGCAGAAAAAAGAAAATGTAAAGAGACAGAATGGGGGGATTTTGGCCTCTATAGTGTCTAGATCAGACTTGGACATCTTATGGGCCGGATGTGGCCCGCTGGCCGATTCTGACCAGCCCGGGGAGAAGGGCGTCGGGGGTGGGGCCATTTCTGCAAGAGGAAGGGCTGCCGCTGCCACCATCCCATCGCTCTGGAGAACGATCAGAGGAGCAGTGGCTTTGGAGTGCCTGCCATCCCGGGAGGCGATCTGGACCTGCAGTAGGAGCAGTCGGCGACCTGCGGCAGCTGATCGCCCTATGGCAGGCACTCCATGGCATCGTCTGCTGCTCTGCTCTCCTCTGCTGCAGCGGCGGCTGGGTCCGCTTTGCCATCCTCTGGGCTGGGTCCATTGGGCCATTCCATCTTGGGATCCTTCCTCTCTTGAGGATGTCAGCCTCCATCTTGGTTCGCACCTTGTCTTCTTGAATTTCATTTCATTTTATTTTAGTGGTTTTTATTAATATTTTATAATAATTTATAATAATATAATAAATAATATAATATAATGTTATATTATATTATAATTTCAATATATTATAATGTCCATATTTATTCATTTATTTGATTTTATATTCCGCTCCTCCCTGCAGGCTCGGGGCGGATCACACAGCGTACATAAAACAACAATATGAATGAAACATTAAAATTACATAAAATACAGATAAAACAGTCGTCAGGCAGACGGATTAAACTTCCGGGTTTCAATTGAAGGCAAGTCTAAAGAGGGTGGTCTTGCATGCCCTCCGGAAGGGAATAAGATCTGTGATCGCACGGACATCATCTGGAAGTGTGTTCCATAATACAGGGGCCGCTGCTGAAAAAACTCGTTGCCTTGTTATGGAGAAGTGGCAAGAGCGGACTGATGGTACGGCTAGCAGGTTGTGCTCCTCTGAGCGTAGTGATCTCGGGGGAACATACGGGGCAAGGCCTCAGGTACACAGGCCCTAGACCGTGGAAGGTCTTAAAGGTCAGGACCAGCACCGTGAAGACAATTCGGTACTCAACTGGGAGCCAGTGCAATTGCCATGGGATGGGAGTAATATGCTCCCTTACCGGTGCTCCCACCAGCAAGCGAGCGGCGGCATTTTGCACTAGCTTGAGTTTCCGGATTGTTGACAAGGGAAGGCCAATGTAGAGGGCGTTACAGTAGTCTAGCCTCGAGATGACTGTCGCTTGGATCACCGTGGCCAGGTCGTCCCTGGACAGGTAGGGTGCCAGTCGCCTAGCCTGTCGCAGATGGAAAAATGATGTTTTGCTGACCATGGAGACCTGGGTCTCCATGGACAGCAATGGGTCCAACTGGACCCCCAAGCTTTTTACCGAGGGAGACGGGATTAATTGCTCGCCATCCAGGGTAGGCAACCGACACTCATCCAGCCCAGGGCGACCGGGCCACAGTATCTCCGTCTTTGATGGATTGACCTTCAGCCGACTGGAACACAGCCATCCAGTCACGGCTTCAAGGCATTGATGGAAACAATCGGGTACGGTGTCCGGCCTGCCGTCCATTCTCAGCACCAGCTGGGTGTCATCAGTGTACTGATAACACTCCAGACCAAAGTCGCAAACCAGCTGGGCCAGCGGCTCGCATGTACATGTTGAATAATAAAGGGGAGAGGATGGCTCCCTGGGGGACCCCACAACTTAATGGGAGTCTCCCAGAGACCTCCCCCCCCTTCTCCACACGTTGTCCCTGGTCTTGGAGGAAGGAGGCCACCCATTTAAGGGCAGTCCCCCTAACTCCTGTCACGGCTAAACGGTGGGTCAACAATGCGTGGTCTACCGTATCAAAGGCTGTTGTGAGATCTAACAACACGGGCAGGGCTGATCCGCCCTGGTCCAGCTGGCGGTGAAGTTGGTCTGTAATGGCGACAAGCACGGTCTCTGTCCCATACCCAGTACGGAAGCTGGACTGGAAGGGATCAAGTCCAGCTGTGTCAGCTAAGAACTGCTGCAGCTGATCCGCTGCTGCCCTCTCGATCACCTTGTTTAGGAACGTCAAGTTGGAAACAGGTTGGTAATTGGAGGGAGCCGAAGGGTCTAGGTTTGGCTTCTTCAGCAGCGGTCTTACCATTGCCTCTTTCAAACCCCCTGGGAACACTCCTTGCTCAAGGGAGCTGTTGATAATCGTACCCAGGGGGTCTCGTAACCCCTCCCGGCAAGATCTAACAAGCCAGGAGGGGCACGGATCAAGGGAGCAAGTAGTTGGTCTAGCTGCAGCAAGTAACTTATCGACAGCTGCTGCGTCCATAATTATATTAATACTAATAATATATGAATATTTCTTGATATATTAATATGTTAATATTAATGATGTGTAACATATAGTAAATAAATAAATAAACTATGTAGATTAGAGTGTAGTTCAGCATTTAAGTGCGGCCCTCCATAATATTTTTTGGCTCTCATGTGGCCCCTTGGAAAAAATAATTGCCCACCCCTGATCTAGCCTGTTGCAGATGGAAAAATGCGGATCTGCTGACCGTAGAGACCTGGGCCTCCATAGTCAGCAGCAGGTCCAACTGGACCCCCAGACTCTTTACCAAGGACGACGGGCAAAGTGCTTCGCTGTCCAGGGTAGGCAGCCTCCCCCCCCCCCCCACCGGGCGATCCAACCAAAGGATCTCCGTCTTCGATGGATTCACCTTCAACCGGCTGGCACATAGCATGGCTTCCAGGCACAGATGGAAATTATCAGGTACGGAGTCCGGTCTGCCCCCCCTCCTCAGCACAAACTGGGTGTCATCAGCGTACTGATGACACTCCAGACCAAAGCTACGCACCAGTCGGGCCAGAGGTCGCATGTAGATGTTACATAATGGAGGGGAAAGAATGACCCCCCTGAGGCACTCCACAAGTAAGGGGGAGCCTCTCGGAGACCACTCCACCCCTCTCCACCCGTTGTCCCTGATCGTGAAGGAAAAAGGCCACCCATTTAAGGGAAGTCCCCCTCCTGTCATGGCTAAACGGTGGATCAACAATCCATGTGGAAAAGTAAATAGTGGTAGTTAAAGAGCACATTTTAAGGATTATTTCCATGTTTGATTTATTAAAATATTCCCTTCCAAACCCAAGAATCGAAGGTGGAGGCATTATTTTTCATTCAACCTTCATACATGAAACCTGTGGAGGAGATCATCTGGAGCAGTGTTTTTCAACCCTTTTTGAGGCGCAGCACATTTTTTACATTTACAAAATCCTGGGGCACACCATCAACCAAAATGACACAAAATGACACTCTAACACAGTAATACGTATAGTTAATATGTTTTTGAATGTATTTATACACTCAGTGTGAAACCTGGGCCTGTTTCGAATGGCAGAAAGACACAAACTTCCCACACAGAACTCCCATAACCAAGAGAAAATGCCATAAGAGTTTGGTGGGCATTGACCTTGAGTTTTGGAGTTGTAGTTCACCTATATCCAGAGAGCCCTGTGGACTCAAACAATGTTGGATCAGGACCAAACTTGGCATGAATACTCAATATGCCCAAATGTGAACACACATGGAGTTTGGGGAAAATAGACCTTGACATTTGGGAGTTACAGTTTCTGGGATTTATAGTTAACACACAATCAAAGAGCATCCTGAACTCTTGCAACAATGGAATTGAACCAAACTTGGCATATTGAACTCTCATTACCAACAAAAAGTACTGAAAGGGTTTGCTTGGGAATTGACCTTGAGTTTGGAAGTTGTAGTTCACCTACACCCAGAGAGCACTGTGGACTCAAACAATGTTATGTTATGTTGTTGTTTGTTTTCTATCCAGAATCACAATGTTGGAAGGAGGCTCACCACTTTAAGGTCCCTCAAAGAGGCATGGGAAAACTTCGGCCCTCTGGGTGCTTTGGACTCCAACTCCCACCACTCCTAACAGCCTGAGGCCCTTTCCTGCTTAAGTGGCTGAGGGGGGGAAAGGAAAAGGGCCTGAGGCTGCTAGGAATGGTGGGAGTGGGAGTCCAAAACACCCGGAAGGTCCAAGTTTGCCCATGCCAGCTTTCGACAGAGACCTCTTCCTCCCCCTTCCCCTTTGCGCCCTTTCTTCCCCCTCCTGCCCAACACTTACTTTTTCTTCTACACTGCCATTTCTGCTGCCATTTTGAACCCCACCAATAACAGAATTGGGGCAAACTTCCCACAAGGAACTCCCATGACCAGCAGAAAATACTGAAGAGGGGAACTGACCTAGGCGGTGCGAGCTACAGTTTAGCTAACTCCGAAGGCTTGTTGGAACAGCAATGTCTTAACTGAACGGGAGGAGGCCCTGGGTGTCACGGATGCCGGCGGGCAGTGCGTTCCACAGGGTTGGGGCTGCAACAGAGAAAGCCCGGCGGCAGGTTGCGGACAGATGGTAGGTCCTCACATTTGGGATGACCAGGAGGTTTAGCTCTTCAGAGCGCAGTGATCTGGTGGGATGATATGGGACAAGGCGATCCCGCAGGTACACTGGCCCCACACCGTGTAAGGCCTTAAAAGTCAGGATTAACACTTTGAAGGCAATCCGGCATTCAATTGGGAGCCAGTGCAGTTCGTGCAGGATTGGCGTGATGTGGCGGCCAGTCGGGACCCCCGCCAGGAGTCGCGCTGCAGCGTTCTGTACCAGCTGGAGTCTCCGGATTACCGACAGAGGAAGGCCAATGTAAAGAGCGTTACAGTAGTCCAGCCTCGAGATGACCGTGGCTTGGATCACTGTGGCCAAGTCGCGCCGGGACAAATAGGAGACCAGCTTCCTCGCCTGGCAAAGATGGAAAAATGCTACCCTGCTGATGCTGGAGACGTGGGCTTCCGTCGACAACAGGGGGTCCAAGGTTACTCCTAAGCTCTTAACAGAGGACGACGGACATAATGTCACGCCGTCCAGGGTTGGAAGCTGAACATCCCTACAGCCCGGAGGACCCAGCCACAGGATCTCCGTCTTAAGAAGAGGCCACAAAGCCATCTGATTGGCCAACTACCTCTCAATGTTCCTTGCTAAAGAAATCCAATTGAATGAATGATACGGTTGATACAGTGAGCGAACTTGAGTGTCAGGCCCGGTAGGCCTGTAAATAATGGCACACTCACTCAAGTAGTTGACAAGAGGAATTGAGCTTTATTCAGCCTTACTCCGGGCAGAGCAAAGAGGAATCTGAGCTTTCCCGCCAAAACGCTGAGAGAAAAACCCTTCTGGTAAACTCCCTCCCTCCTCTCAGACTTAGGCCCTTCCCCCTCTGCTGGCTCCTTGTTGCTATGTCAGCCCAAAGCCAAGCTGTTTATTGAACTGCTCTGGCTGGGCCTGACATTACGCCCCCCTTCGGAATGGCGCCCCCCCAAGACTATTATATAACATAGCAGTGAATTTAACATTATAACACACACAATATACTTGATCTCATAACTGGCATACATTTTTAACTATTAAAACTAACTGACCCCCAACATCACACTGCATTGCAGAGCATTGAGGAATTATACAACAATGCAAATCAGTTGCAAAGCATTAACAAACCCCCGAAGACCATGATATAACAACAGAAACACTTTCAAATGCATCTTACATAACAAAAAGGTAATGGCATCTTTTACATTTCCAGTAACTCACAATGAACCGTTTAAGACTACATCAGAAAACTTATCATAACATCATCTTGAACTGCCGTCAGCAATATTAACATTTCTAGCAATGAGCATCGTATAACTTAAAAAGAAAGCATTTCTACCACAAGGAAATAATCAATCCTTTATTATCATTTACAGACTATCATAACCTAAATCTTTACTTTACGTAGATGAAACTATATAATGGACATTCTCAAAAATCTAGTGCCATACATTTCACTCCTAAGTTCAGTATATCCAGATATCCGTCCTAACATAACACACTCCTTCCTCAAGTTATACCAACCCCTCGAGAAGCTCTCTCAAAGAGCAGTCTGCTTATCCACTTCCTTGCCCCAAACGGAGCGCAGGCCCCCAGGCAACCCTCTCCCAACCATTCAAAACTACAATTCCCAGCTGGGACAGGTACGAATGTTCCAGCGATAATGTTCATGTAGGCAATTTTGAACACTTCGGCTACCATAGTCTCTTGTGGCTCAGCTCTGGGAATCGCGGCCTGGAGGTTGAACACTACTGTCCAGTCCTGGGAACTCTCAGCAGTCTGCCATGGGGTACCTTCCTCCAGTTCTTTCCTTCCGGAACCCGAAGGATACTCCCCAGCCCGCATGCTCTCCCATCCCCATAGAGCTCCAAGCCACCAAGCTGCGACCGCCACTGCGGTCCCCAACTGCATAGGGTTCGCAGCCCACAGCTCACCTGAACCCCCTTCCGAAAAGGGCTTGGCTGCATCCCCCCGAAGATTCTCCCGGCCACCCCAATTGGACTCCAAGAGGATTTCTACCGGCGCGACCTCCATCCATGGCGGCGCCTCTCTCTCAGTCTCCGCCATCGTCCTCATCTGCCTGGGTGGTTTGCTGCTGGGCTCCGCGACCTCCGCGTCGTTCTCCTCCTGAGCAACCGCACTTAGCTGGGGCCGCACATTCCCAGCCCCCGCCCTGTGCTGGTTCCACTCGAAAAGAACTATTGCCCAAACCAGCGTGGCACTCCATGGGGCATCTTCTTCCCAGGAACCGTCTGCAGCCTCCGCCATAACGTGCAGCTCCCCCGGGCTCTCTGCGCACTGCAGGTCGTTCCTCGGGCCTGCCTCCTCTGTTTCAGCTACTGCTTCTGGCTGAGGCGTTGCGTCTGCAGACACAGATTCTCTTCCCACCTCGCCAGACATCCAATCTACAAGGATTGCTCCCCACACGATCAGAGTTCCCATTTGGGGCAGCCCAGCCGAACTTTCTTCTATGCTCTTTTGCACTGAGGTGGAATTTGCACACCCTTCCTCTTCGCCTGGATGTTTTGTTTCACCCAGCAGTTTCGCATGGAGCGACTGAGGCTTCATTTCGCAGCTCCTCAGGAAGTCTGAAGTTTCCCCTCCCGTTGCTACAGGCAGGACAGTGTATTCCTCCACCGGGCTTTGCACAAAACCCTTTCCTTCTTCCACTGGCCGAGCCGGTTGCCAGGTGACCGCAATCTCAGGAAGGAGGCAGTTTTCTCCAGCTGGCTCCCAGCTAGGGAAAGTTGCATCGGCGCAATTGAAAAGCAGCTCCTTGCCCTCCAACTTTTCCACCACGGGATCTGGCCTTGAGTCAGCACGGTTGGAGGCGCTTCCTCTCTCTTCTCCAATCTCTGTCCCCGCCATTCTAGGGCCCGTTTCCGCCTCTTCCCCAAGCTCCGGCTCTGCAATAGCCGCCTCTGCTGACTGGCAGCCTCCTGGCTCAGCTTCTCCCTCTGCTAATGGGACAGGCACACTCACACTCTCGTTGAGACGATCTGCTCGGTCTCTCCCAGCCTCCAGGGTTAAAGCGGGGTTTTCTCTTCCTCCTCCTCCTCCACCGGGCACCTTTCCTCGGCTGGACTCTTTCAGGGGCTTCTTCCCAAACCACTTGCGCAGCCCTTTCAAGCATGTGGTCGAGTAAGGCCACCCTCCTCTCGGAATTTGCCTCGAGCCTTTCCGAGGTACTCCTGGACCATCTCCACAGCCTCTCCCCCCCCCGGAGCTGTGTGTCCTTTCTCACACCCGGGGCCATGCTCCAGGTGGCCCGCGAACATCACTGCCCATGGATGTGCCGTCCCCAACTTACACACATCGCAGCCATAGGTGGCTGGGATTGCTTCGAGGGGGTCTCCTCGCACGGGGCCCTCATCCTCCTCCTCGCTCAGGTCGCCACACAGGATGGGGTCAGGCAAACTGCCCTTCAGCGCCTCTGAAGGCTGCACTCGCCTTTTCCTTCCCCTCCTGCCCCGCCGGCGCTTGAGCTTACGTGAAGGCTCCGGAGAAGGGGTAGAACTTTTACTCCTCCTCAGGGCTGCTGGCTCCAACCAAGCTGCGGATTCCTCACAGGGGATGAAGTGCTCTTCCGTGCCATCGTCATCGCCCAGGAACTCACACAGCATGGCACAATTCGGGCCCCGAGGGGGCCCTCTTCGACCACATAGGGAATTCCCAGCACGTAGCCTGTGGTGGCAGGCTCATCCTCGCAGCCTTCCTCCTCAGGGATCGAGTCAGTGTCCCATTCTTCCGCCTGCATCTGCCGCACCAAATCCGGGAACCGCCTCTGGAGGCTTTCAAAAGCTTGCCGCCTAGCCTCGGCTACATCCACCTTCCTGTGGGTCCGCCAATCTGCATGACTCAGGCTCCGATCTCCCTCTGGTTCCACCCAGACACCCACGGTTTCCATCCTGAGGGCGTGGGGAACACCGACTCCATCCTCCCGGGTGGGGGCCTTTGGCTTCGCAGGCCTCTGTCGCCGCTTGCTTCTTCGCGGCCAAAACCCCTCTCCTCTGAGGGGGAGGTCGTGCCTCTCCGCCTTGGGAGCACAGACCTTCTCCATAGTTGGTTGGGTTCTCACCAGCACTGAGACTGGGATAAACCCATTGTGGTGAGATTCCTCTTTATGTCAGGCCCGGTAGGCCTGTAAATAATGGCACACTCACTCAAGTAGTTGACAAGAGGAATTGAGCTTTATTCAGCCTTACTCCGGGCAGAGCAAAGAGGAATCTGAGCTTTCCCGCCAAAACGCTGAGAGAAAAACCCTTCTGGTAAACTCCTCCCTCCTCTCAGACTTAGGCCCTTCCCCCTCTGCTGGCTCCTTGTTGCTATGTCAGCCCAAAGCCAAGCTGTTTAGGTTACTCCTAAGCTCTTAACAGAGGACGACGGACATAATGTCACGCCGTCCAGGGTTGGAAGCTGAACATCCCTACAGCCCGGAGGACCCAGCCACAGGATCTCCGTCTTAAGAAGAGGCCACAAAGCCATCTGATTGGCCAACCACCTCTCAATGTTCCTTGCTAAAGAAATCCAATTGAATGAATGATACGGTTGATACAGTGAGCGAACTTGAGACTCCGTGGCTACTCGATGGGCCCACTCTCGACCGGTTCCATCAGCTGGACGTAGAGGCTGTCGATAGGATCATGACTGCAGCCAGACCAACCACCTGCTCCCTCGACCCGTGCCCTTCCTGGCTAGTTAAATCTTGCTGGGAAAGGTTACATGGCCCTCTGTTGAAGATAGTCAGTCGCTCCCTTGAGCAAGAAGTGTTTCCGGAGGGATTGAAAGAGACGATGGTGAGTCCGCTACTGAAAAAAACAGACTTAGATTGTTCGGTTCCCTTCAGTTACCGCCCAGGTTCAAATTTACCGTTTCTGCGTAAGGTGATTGAGAGGGCAGTAGCGGACCAACTACAGCAGTTCCTAAATGACACCGCCGGATTAGATCCCTACCAGTCCGCCTTCCGTATTGGGCACGGGACAGAGACTGTGCTGGTCGCCATCACGGACCAGCTCCGCTGCCAACTGGATCAAGAGGGATCAGCGCTGCTCGTGTTATTGGACCTCACAGCAGCTTTTGATACGGTAGACCACGCATTGCTAACTCACCGCCTAGCCGTGACAGGGGTTAGGGGGACTGCTCTTAAATGGGTGTCCTCTTTTCTCCTCGATCGAGGACAGCGAGTGGAGAGGGGAGGTATGGTTTCTGAGAGACTCCCCCTAAGTTGTGGGGTCCCTCAGGGAGCCATTCTCTCACCTTTATTATTTAACGCCTACATGCGGCCACTTGCCAAATTGGTGTGGAGCTTTGGTCTGGAGTGTCACCAGTACGCTGATGACACCCAGGTGGTGCTGAGGATGGACAGACGGCCGGACTCTGTGCCCAATTGTTTCCAACTATGCCTTGAAGCTGTGACTGGTTGGCTACGAACCAGCCGCTTGAGAGTGAATCCATCGAAGACGGAGATCCTTTGGCTGGGCCATCCGAGTGGGTGTGGGTTCCAGCTGCCTTCTCTGGACAGCGAGGCACTACGCCCGTCGTCCTTAGTAAAGAGTCTGGGGGTCCAGTTGGACCCGCTGCTGACAATGGAGGATCAGGTCTCGGCTGTCAGCAGATTTGCTTTCTTCCACTTGCGACAGGCTAGGCGGCTGGCGCCCTATCTCATCAGAAATGACCTGGCCACGGTGATCCAGGAGACGGTCATCTCGAGGCTAGACTACTGTAACGCCCTTTACATTGGTCTTCCTTTATCGGTCATCTGGAAGCTTAAACTGGTGCAGAATGCTGCAGCGAGACTCCTGGCCGGCACTCCAGCCAGGGATCACATCACTCCAACTCTGCAGTGACTGCACTGGTTGCCAATTGAACACCGGATCATCTTCAAAGTGCTGGTCTTGACCTTTAAGGCCAGGGGTGCCCACACTTTTTCAGCATGCGAGCTACTTATAATAAAACCAAGTCAGAAAGATCTACCGACCTCCTCAAGGCTGGAGAAGGGAGAGCAGGGGAGGGGCTTGGCATGGCATGGCTCCGCCCCCTGTGGCTTCAGCTCTACCAGCAGCTTCTCCAGGCTTGAGGATGGCAGTGCCAAGCCAGCCTTGTGCTAGCTATGCCACCACTGGCTTGGCACTGCCATCCTCAAGCCAGGAGAAGCTGCTGAAGCCACAGGGGAAGCCACAGGGGGCAGAGCCAGGCCATGCAAAGCCCCGCCCCCTCCCCTCTGGCTTTGGAGCTCCCAGCAGCTTCTCCAGGCTTGAGGATGGCAGTGCCAAGACAGTGGTGGCATAGCTAGCACAAGGCTGGCTTCGCCCTGACCTCCTCAAGGCTGGAGCAGCTGCTGGGAGTGTCGAAGCCGGAAAGGGGGCGGGGATTGGCACGGCCTGGCTCCGCCCCCCTCTGGGATCCCAGCTGGGATCGACCTCCTTCGGTCCCAGGATTGACTGGTCGGTCGTGATCTACTTCCTGGGCAGCCCTGTTTAAGTCCTTACATGGTCTGGGACCGGTGTACTTAAGGGACCATCTATCCCCATAAGTTCCCCAGAGATCTCTTCGATCTGAGGATCACAACCTCTTGCAGATTCCCTCCCTATGAACTATTCATCTGTCGTCAACTAGACAGAGGGCTTTTTCTGCTGTAGCACCAAGCCTATGGAATGCTTTGCCACCGGAAGTTCGAGCAATTAGCGAGCTACCGGCTTTTCGGAAAGCTTGCAAAACTGCTCTCTTTTGACAGGCATCCAGCCTCTAATCACTCTTGGTTATAGATCTTTTACTGTTTTTACTGTTTTATATCCTAGTGTTTATTGTTGTACTATTGTAGTTCGATATGCTGTAAACCGCCCTGAGCCAAATTGGAAAGGACGGTATACAAATCAAAATAATAAATAGATAAATAAATAAATAAATGGGATCATCATCAGTTGGTGACTTCATGGAACGTGTGGTGGCTTCGCAACTCCAGGGGTTCTTGGTAGACACTGATTATCTTGATCCGGCGCAGTCTGGCTTTAGGCCGGGACATGGTACTGAAACAGCCTTGGTCACCTTGGTAGATGATCTACACCGGGAGCTCGACAGGGGGAGTGTGTCCCTGTTGGTTCTGCTGGACCTCTCAGCGGCTTTCGATACCGTTGACCACAGTATCCTTCTGGGTCACCTGGGTCGCCTTGGCCGCTGTGTCAGACTGGATGAGGGCTAGCAAATTGAAACTTAATCCAGACAAGACAGAGGTCCTCCTGGTCAGTCGAAAGGCCGAACAGGGCATAGGGTTACAGCCTGTGCTTGATGGGGTTACACTCCCCCTGAAGATGTGCTGTTCATTGTTTTAACTGTGTTATTAATTACTGTACTGCTGTTGTTTTTAATTGTTTTTAACTGCTTATTGCCTGTATTTTACTGTGCCCTTCGGCTCCTGTAAGCCGCCGCGAGCCTCAGGGAGTCGGCGGCATAGAAGCCTGAATAATAAATAAATAAATAAAGATGCAGGTTCGCAGCTTGGGAGTGATCCTGGACTCATCGCTGAGCCTGGAGCCCCAGGTCTCGGCGGTGGCCAGGGGAGCTTTTGCACAGTTAAGACTCGTGTGCCAGCTGCGCCCGTACCTTGGGAAGTCTGATCTGGGTACGGTCGTCCACGCTCTGGTCATATCCCGAATAGATTACTGCAATGCACTCTACGTGGGGCTGCCTTTGAAGAAATTCGAAATTGCAACTAGTCCAACGGGCGGCAGCCAGATTACTAACGGGAGCTACATACAGGGAGCATACCACCCCCCTGTTGTGTCAGCTCCACTGGCTGCCTGTCCATTTCCAAGCTCAATTCAAAGTGGCACTTCGCTCACAGCCTTTAGTTAAGAGCTTAGGGGTCCGGCTGGCCCCCCAGCTGTCTATGGAGACGCAGATTGCCTGAGCCTGCAAAACAGCGTTTTACCACCTGCGACGGGCAAAACGTCTGGCTCCTTACCTCTCCCGCTGCGACCTGGCCACGGTGATCCAAGCCACGGTCATCTCGAGGCTCAATTACTGTAATGTGCTCTACATTGGCCTTCCCTTGTCGGCGATCCGGAAACTTAAGCTGGTGCAGAACGCAGGAGCTGCAAGATCTGCCCATGTGACCCCACTCCTGCGCAAACTGCACTGGCTTCCTATTGAATTCCGGGTCACTTCAAGGTGTTAGTTTTAACTTTTAAGGCCTTATATGGTTTGGGGCCAGTGTACCTGAAGGAGCGGCTTACCCCATACGTGCCCAGAAGACCACTGCGCTCAGAGGGGCTCAACTTACTAGAGGTGCCTGGTATCAAGATCTACAGGTTGTCGAGTACGCGGCAGAGGGCGTTCACAGTGGCTGCGCCGAGCCTCTGGAACTTGCTGCCTGAGGAGACGTGAGCCCTACGGGGCTTGATGGCATTTCGCAAGTAGGCTCTGAATGATGCCGCTGTAATTTGCCATCCTG
>JARBWK010001373.1:0-19530 GCA_030556195.1 Anolis apletophallus | reverse complement strand
TCATCACACGCACCATCATCTTCATAATTAATACCATTTGCTGTCACTTTAATTGCCATCTAAATTCTATGGAATCTAAGATTTGTAATTTGCTGAGGCATCAAAGCACTTGCACATAGAAGGCCAATGGCATTGTAAAAATATGATTCCTGTCAGGTCTATAGCAGGAAAAATGTGTCAGATTTCATTGATTCTACAGTGTAGATGCATCTCTCATCTTCCAGAGTCCTAGCCCAACACTCCAATCACTATACCACACTTGCTGCCCCTCTGAAAGCCACAAATGGACTTGACACTACGTGTGGCCATGGTCTACCCTTGCCCACCACAGCTTTACATGAAGGGAGAAGAATTTGAGAACTTTAAATAACTTTTGGGACACAACTGTGTTCAATAGAATATCAGGTTCAAAACCCAACCTCCACCCAACAACATTCAAACACTCAAAGGATACAACTGAGCTCTCAGTCTGCTAGTTTTTGAACTTCCCATTTTGGACCATTTTAGACTCGCCACAAATGCAATCTTTCTTGCAGTATTTTGGAACTTCTGGCTTCCAGTTTTACTCAAAGATTAGGAATGAATGAGTAAAATAATATTTTTCTGAGAGGTCCCTTGCACCAACTCCCCGAGTGAATCCAGATTTTGGAAATATGCCATTTGCAACTCACTTGGAAGCACACATTTCTTCAAGAGTAAGATCCCAAACTCGGTGGAACTTAATTCCCTTGGTGAACATGTCTTAAGATTTCATTGTTGGTATTTGTATTTTTGTTTAGGATTAAATCCATTCCTATTTGTGCTACTTCCTAATCTCTTCCTTGTATTCATGGTTTTTGCAGAACTGAGGGTCCTTGATTTGAAACATTTCATTTCAAAAGGAAGCACAAAAATCAATTTCTTGCTAGATGCAGACTGTTCATTTCTGAAGGGGAAACAATCAGCAAGGACACAAGAAACTAATTAGGAATTTGTAAGTTTCTGTCCAATGTTTTTCTTATACATCATAGATAGAAATAAGCTCAACCCAACACAAATTGTGCTCATGTCCAGAAGTTTTGGAGTTCTGATTTTTAAATATTTGCAAACACATCCTTTATTTACCTATGGCACCTTCTCCACAGCTGTATAAAATTCACATTGAAGTGGATTATATGGCAGCGTGGACTCAGAAAACCCAGTTCAAAGCAGAAATTGTGATTATCTGCCTTGATATTCTGGGTTACATGGCTGTGGGAAGAGCCCTTAGAAAATGGAAGTCGTCTACATAAAAATCATTTTAAGTTTTATATAGACATTGTACACATGGCCTGAATGTAATTCACTTTATACTCAATATTTTAAATAATTTCAAGCATTAAAAGTTTGTGTACACCAAACCACCAGAAAGCAAAGCCTTAGTCACCCATGAAATTTTATTTATTTTATTTATTTATTTATGGCATTTTACCCCGCTCTTCTCAACCCCCGAGGGGGGGCTCAGAGCGGCTTCCAAAAGGCATAATTTGATGCCTACATCACAATTGCAGTATAAAACACAATATAAAACCCTCCAGCATTTGACACTAAAATACATTAAAATATAATTATATTCACACATCCTATGCATTCACCTATGTTAAAAACAGTGTTCCATCCATAAAGCATTGAGCCCTATTCACCAACTTTCCATTAAAACTACTAAAGTGCGGTCCTGTGCTACTATGCTTAACGCCTGGTCCCACATCCAGGCTTTCACTTTTTTTCCTGACTGTCAGGAGGGATGGAATTGATCTTATGTCGCTAGGGAGCGCATTCCACAGACAGGGAGCCACCACCGAGAAGGCCCTCTCCTCGTCCCCACCAGCCGCACCTGGGAAGCCGGCGGGAGCGAGCAGGGCCTCCCGGATGATCTTAAAGTACGAGGTGGGACGAGCGGCAGATGCGTTCGACAAGTAAGCTGGGCCAGAACCGTATAGAGCTTTAAAGGTCAACACCAGCACTTTGAATTGAGCCTGAATTGGACCGGGCAGCCAGTGGAGCTGACACAACAGGGGGTGGTATGCTCCCTGTATGTAGCTCCAGTTAGTAGTCTGGCTGCCGCCCGTGACTAGCTGTACTTCCGAACTGTCTTCAAAGGCAGCCGCCCACGAGCGCGCTGCAGTAATCTATTCGGGATGTGACCAGAGCGTGGACGACCGTAGCCAGATCAGACTTCCCAAGGTATGGGATAATCCTTATCCACAAATTTTGGATTTGTGGATAAGGATTACTCAGCCTCTATAGCATTTTACTGCAAGCTCCTTTATGTTAATTTCTTACTATGACATGTCTTTAATTTAGATATCTAGTAAACAAGGATATTCTAGTATCTGTGAAAATACTTATCCTTCAAAAATCTGAATTTATTTATAGAGTTGCCCTGCCATATGCACATTTTCCCCAAAGAGAATGGTTTCTGCTGCTGTAGAAGGTGGACATAGTAGGTTGAGTAGTAGAAATTAGTGATATTTGAATCCAGCTAACACCAAGTAGGTCCAAGACATTCTAGCAGTGGTGTAAGTTTGTCCTGTTCTCAGCCAAAGAATCCTGGTGGCAGTTAAAATGGGATCAAATTGCATTATTGCAGTGTAGACGCACCCTCAGAATCCATACATTGGAGCAGTGATGGGATCAATTCGGATCTGGCATTCAAAACAAATTTCTAGAATCACAGTGGGACTAAAGGAGCGCTGCCCTTTAATTCTAAGTACAGGCAGTCTCCAAGTTACAAACAAGATAGGTTTTGTAGGTTTGTCTTGTTGAATTTGCATGTAAGTCGGAACAGGTACATTTTGAAAGTGTAGCTCCAGCCAAATATCTATCTATCTATCTATCATCTATCTATTTATCTATTTATCTTAGCTTAGTTTATTGCTTTTATTGTGTTTATTGTTTTGATGTTTTTGATATTTTGTGATGTATTGTTCGGGCACGGCCCCACGTAAGCCGCTCCGAGTCCCCTCTGGGGAGATGGATGCGGGTTAGAAATAAAGTATTATTATTATTATTATTATTAGCTTTGGATAGCATAGGGAAGAGTTTGTTTTGCTGTCTGTGACCCTGTTCAGAAGATTTCACCTCACTTTCTGTCCCTGTGTGATAATGGGATTTTGAAAAATTTGGCTTGTTGTGGAAGTGTTGTCGAACAACCGGACAATTCCCCAGGCCGGTCGTCGAACAACCGGACAAGTCCTGTAGACCGACTGCGGGACAGAGGCCGCGAGGGTTCAGTTAACCTGGCGAGCCCGGAGCGACTAGGTCCTCGTAGCCTACCCGCCTCCCGTAGATCCAATTATGCTCACCAATACTGCAAGGTAGATGCCACTTAAATTGTTTATTCTGCTCAGCTGAGAGGATGCGAACCGCAATTCCCTGATTCCCGCAAAGAACGCATGCATATACATTCAAAACATTGGTCTTTAAAGGTTACAGAACTGTCAAAACAATTGAATTTCCCGCCCGCCTTCTTCCGGGCTGGCTCCGCTGGTGATTGGTTGGAACGTTGAGGCCAGCTGATGGGCGGGAAGCCGGTCAGTTCCAGGGAGCCTATCAGCGTTTGCTCCCATTTGCCGGCTTTGGCCAATCAGAGGTCTGTGGCCATATATGGATTTCCAGGAAGGAAGGCTTAGGCGGGGATTACTGACAGGTTGGCATATGAATGAAAACAAAGAGTCCGGGCCAGGTAACGACCTGGGGCAACACCTGGAGATGATGAAGTTATTGGATTGATGTGTCCCATCCACATGTGAATGGGGGAGAAGAGGAAGAAAGCCTGGTGATTCACTCAGACCCTTTTGGTGACAAAAGAACTTATTCTGGGGCATACCTTGGTTTCCGAGGCCAGGTGTGCTACCCGCTGTGAAGAGCAAACATTTATTGTCCAAGTTCCAGAGGCTAATTTAGTTAGACTAGAAATCCGACCGTTAAACCTGCCTCAGGACTGATGAAGCGTGGGACAAGAGCTTAGCTTTTCCATAACAAGATCTCCACCAGAAACCGCATGCAATATGAATATGGTGATCCACAAAGGTTTTGGGAACAGGGCTCAGTCGTATTTCCTCTTGCCAAATACAACAATACACTTTCAAGGCAATCTTTCCTTAACAAGGGCAAGAAGGGGAAGGGAAGGGTTACAAGGGGTCAAGGGAGACATGGAGGCAATATTGTACAGATGCACAGATATAGAGATGAACTTTTATTTATGATTTCTGCTTTCCTGATGTCAGCCCAACACAGACAGATGTGGCCCCCTGCTTCATAGGCCAATTCCTTTCTCAAAACTTTTCTTTCTGAGCTCAGAGATGTCCCAAGAGTGAGGAAAGAGGGGGAAAGAGGAGAATAAAGATAAAAACGTGAAAAACAAAATAAGTTCCTTTCCCTCCCTTCGGGGTCCCAACCCGGACTCCTATCCCAAACGGCCTTGGCCCCTGCCGCTTGAGCTACCGCATCTTTCCTTGGATGCAGCTCTCCTCGCAGTCTTAAGGCGCCTGGAAAACAGGAGGAGAGAAAAAAAATAAAAATTCAGGAGAAATGGGGAGAAGGTCAGAAAACGAAGGAACCTTTTTGGACAGGCTCCGTGGGGCTAAGGGAGAGGACGTACGGGTTTCTACCGGGAACAGGCGTGCGTGCTGAAGTTGGGACTTGTTCACTCGTGGAACGACCTGCGGCTTGAAAGCTGTTGGTCTCGACAACAGAAGCAAGGATTGGTGAGAAAGTTTAAGCTGAGACACCTTTTATTCATGATAACTCTTTCAGGGGTGCATTTCCCTTCTGAAGGGTAGATTTCCTCTCCCTTTCTGTTGTCTCAGACCCATTCTATGTGTCGTATGTGAGTTGGATGCTTGTAACTCGGGGACCCCCTGTATATGTCACTTGGATTTCATTCCAGTTCATGGAACTTGGGATTGCAGTTTCCTAAGCATATCCGACAAGCTCTGATGTCTGCTTGTCCCTAGTCTGATATTAAATACTACTATTATATCTACTGGGGATAAGGAAAGTTTGGTTCTGGAGCTGCATGAGGATCCCAAAGGCTCCCTTGACCCATCCAGATCCCCCAAACTAGTCTTTTTTCTGCTCTTTCCCCTACAAAAAGGAAAACTGGCTCCTAGGCCTGCTGAAATTGCCAGCCCTGACGTACATGTTATGTAAATACCAGCTGCAAGGGCACTATATCCAGCCTGCTCTTGGACGATAAACAGGGCCAGCCTGGTTAGTTTGTGCATGGGAGACCAGACCACCAATGAAAACCTGATGGTATGTGCTATATTTCAATGGAAGGAACTGGAAAAGCACTTGTGGATTCTTTGCCTAAGAAAACCCTATGAAATTAAAGGAAACTGCCACAAGTCAACAGGCAGTTTCCTTGAACAACACACACAATGACTATTTAATAGTTTCATTCTCAGTAATTATAATAGCTCACTATAATAGCTCACTAATATAATAGGTTACTATTCACAGTAAAATTAATACTGGAGACTAAGAAACAAATCTTGCTATTTCTAATGCAAATATTGATACCAACACTCCTTTAGAAGAAACAGGATTTGTTCTTCCCGAAGCTTACAAGAGGATTAAAATAAAGTTTTCAGCTGAGTAATCTGTGAAGTGTTGCCTTTCTTAATATGACCTCCTTTATTGGAAGAATGTAGGAGGGTGTTTAAAGGTCATAATCGTAGTGGTGGTCTTTTTGCCATCTGGGGGAGTGTGGTCTGTGGTGGGAGGAAGAAAATGAAAAGAGCTTCTGCTGCAAAGGTGAAAATGGGGGAATTTCTTTTGCTATCTTCCCCGCTGTGCATGTGTGTATATAAAACAATGGTAAGAACTGAAAAAATTAAGCACTCTTTTGTGTTGTAGCTCATAAATAATTTATATTTGTTGCTATTAATAATGACGGGCAACAGTGGCCCACCTGCGTTCAAGCTGATTTGACCTGCAGCAGGGAGTTCCACAGTTCCTGGTTGTCCGATTGGGCCAGTGTTTATTCAGGGGTACAGAGGAAAGGCAGTAAAACTGGGTTGCTCCAAGCAGCTGACAATATCATAGAATCATAGAGTTGGAAGAGACTCCAAGGGTCATCCAGTCCAATCCCCTGCTAATGCAGGAATGCATAATCTAAGCCCTCTCGACAGATGGCTATCCAGTTCTACTTTAAAGCCTCCAGAGAAGGAGACTCCAGCACAGTATGAGGCAGCATATTTCAGATCTGAACAGCTCTTACTAATTATTATTCTTGTAATTAATCATTTAATCAATTAAGTGCATGCATATGTGAGATGAGAGAGTAAAGCGGTTTTGGTACTTTTCCAACAGAAGTACAGTCAGAGAGTGATGCTGCACACGTGTAGAGCTTAGAAAAGGGGGTTTCTGTGCCAAGAATCAAGCAGGCACAGGCTCCGTGAATCTATATATATAAAAAGAGAGCATCCGTTTTTGACGCTCATAGACAAAGAAACTATAAGACCCAGAACCACGATACTTGACAACAGTCACAAACATACTTGCAGGAACATTCGTGGCGCAAAAAACCGGACCTAGATCCCTCAAAATCGCAGAGCCCCTCCCACCCCGCCCTCTCCGCTGCCAGCGCGACCGTTTCGAACGTTCGCACATGCCAGCCAAGGTGCCTCAGCCCGAACACATCCAGCAGTACAGGGAGCCACGCGCCCCACTCCAAACCTAACCACACCATTCCCTCGCCCCCTTCCCACGATCCTAAACAAAACACACACAGCACACCCACAACCCAACCCACGACCCCAAAACAACCAGGAAACAACAAACCATCACACCCTCCCCACGCACATGGCGGCCGAGCAGCTGATCCACAGCACTGAGATCCCCGCCGCCAACAAAGACTCCCCGCCACAAAAACCCACACCCTTCCCACCAGCCTCCAACAACATGTAGACAACCATCCCTCCCTCCTTCCCACGGCCCCCCCGATCCGCATAAAACACACACACGCCGCAAAAAAAAGCCTCCCGCAACAAACGCCCCCAACCTTCCCAGCAGCATCTACCCATGTGCACCACACTCCTCACCCCTGCCCACGGCCCCCACACCACAACATACCAACGCACACTCCCTCCCCAAACACATGGCGCCCAAAACAGCCGATCCACGACATACTCCCCAAACACGCCAGCCTGCCTCCCTACCAACACCATTCTTACCAAATTCAACCTGATTCCATCACCACTACACACTTCTCCTCTCCTCCTTCCCGCACTGTACAATCCACCCACACGCCCCATCCACGCTATGCGACCAGCACACAACAACTACACTTCACCCATTCCCCCTACACAAACCCACATAAAATTACACCGACTACACATACACACACAACAACCACACTACCATGCATTCCAACTCCCACGCAACACCAGACACTCACACACTTCCCTTACCTTCAACGCCAACCATCCTCACACGCTCCGGCCGGCACCATCTTCCCTCCAAACGTCCAAACTTCCCTCCTGCAATGCTAAACTACACTTCCCAGGATCCATTTCACCAAAACACTGCCACTGCGCATGTCCCCTCTCAAAAAACAAAGCACACCCAGAAAGACTACATTTCCCAGTACCCTTTCGTTACAGAAGGCCCTCGGCTACCCTGGGAAGCGCCTGGCAAAAGTAGTAGCCAGCCAGATCCTTCCTTTTCCAGGCGCATCCCAGGCAGCCGAGGCCTTTTGGGCCCTGGGGAAGGAAGACCGGGAGTCCACAGAAAGAGGAGGGGCCGAGGAGATAAACAGCGCCAGGGCCTTTCACGCCGGATGCCCTGGGGGGAGAGGATGCAGCGACCGGGGGGGAGGTGGGCTGGCCAGACAGAGAGCGAGAGAAACAGAGAGAGAGAGAGTGATAGAGAGAGAGAGAGAGAGAGAGAATGAGAGAGAGAGCGTGAGAGAGAGAGAGAGAGAGTGAGAGAGAGAGTGGTAGAGAGAGAGATAGACAGAGAGAGAGGTAGAGAGAGAGTGATAGAGAGTGATAGAGAGGTAGAGAGAGAGTGATAGAAAGAGAGAGGTTGAGAGAGAGGTAGATAGAGTGACAGAAAGAGAGGTAGAGAGAGAGTGATAGAGAGACAGAGAGAAAGAGAGAGAGAGAGTGATAGAGAGAGTGGTAGAGAGAGTGATAGAGAGAGGTAGAGAGAGTGTTAGAGAGAGAGAGTGGTAGAGGGAGAGAGGGAGAGAGAGAGAGAGGTAGAGAGTGAGAGAGTGATAGAGAGTGAGAGAGAGGTAGAGAGAGAGAGAGAGTGATAGAGAGTGAGAGGGAGAGAGGGGGTAGAGAGAGTGGTAGAGAGAGTGATAGAGAGAGAGTGATAGAGAGAGAGGCGTAGAGAGAGAGAGTGTGTGTGAGAGAGAAGTAGAGAGATAGAGTGATAGTGTGAGAGGGAGGGAGAGAAAGAGAGGGGGGTAGAGAGAGTGTGAGAGAGAGAGTGATAGAGAGAGAGAATGAGAGAGTGAGAGAGTGGTAGAGAGAGAGATAGACAGAGAGAGAGGTAGAGAGAGTGATAGAGAGGTAGAGAGAGAGTGATAGAAAGAGAGAGTTGAGAGAGAGAGGTAGATAGAGTGACAGAGAGAGAGAGGTAGAGAGAGTGATAGAGAGACATAGACAGAGAGAGAGGTAGAGAGAAAGAGAGAGAATGATAGAGGGAGAGAGTGGTAGAGAGAGGGAGAGAGAGAGGTAGAGAGAGTGAGAGAGAGTGGTAGAGGGAGAGAGGGAGAGAGAGAGGGGTAGAGAGAGAGTGAGAGAGTGATAGAGAGTGTGTGTGAGAGAGGAAGAGAGTGAAAGGGAGAGAGGGGGTAGAGAGAGTGGTAGAGAGAGAGTGATAGAGAGAGAGGTAGAGAGAGAGTGGTAGAAGAGTGAGAGAGTGTGAGAGAGAAGTAGAGAGATAGAGTGATAGAGAGTGTGAGAGGGAGGGAGGGAGAGAAAGAGAGGGGGGTAGAGAGATTGTGAGAGAGAGAGTGATAGAGAGAGAGAGTGATAGAGAGAGGTAGAGAGAGAGATAGACAGAGAGAGAGGTAGAGAGAAAGAGAGAGTGATATATAGAGAAAGAGGTAGAGAGAGAGTTATAGAAAGAGATAGACAGAGAGAGACAGAGGTAGAGAGAAAGAGAGAGTGATATAGAGAGAGAGGTAGAGAGGGAGTGATAGAGAGAGAGATAGACAGAGAGAGGTAGAGAGAAAGAGAGAGTGATATATATAGAGAGAGTGATAGAGAAAGATAGACAGAGAGAGAGAGAGGTAGACAGAGAGAGAGGTAGAGAGAGAGAGGTAGAGAGAGAGTGATATAGAGAGAGAGGTAGAAAGAGAGGTAGTGATAGAGAGAGATAGACACAGAGAGAGTGACAGAGAGGTAGAGAGAGAGACATAGAGAGACAGAGAGATATAGACAGAGAGAGACACACACACACACACAGAGTGAGAGAGAGATACAGAGAGAGATACAGAGAGAGAGAATGGCATATGGCACAGCAACGCGTGCATGGGTTAGCTAGTGTTACACTATGATTGGTGCTTCTAACCAATGCTGTGATTTGCCAAAAGTACACCCCGTGCCTAGCGTAGATAACGTGAGGCTCAGATTGGTCTAACAGTACAAGGCGTGAGGTTTGTTTACCTTAGTGCCAAATGGATAAGAACTGCGCATGAGCAGAGGGACTCTGCCCCCTCCGTTGCTGGCAAGGAGTCTGCAGAAGCCAAATGTTGCTAGTTGGGAACATGAGAGTCCCAGCCACTGATAGATGTACTGTGGGAAAGACTACCATAGAAATGTTCATTGTTCTAACAAATAGGAGGGGATTAAGATGTGATGCAAATGAAAATGTTATGTTTTATTGGATTAATGAAATGTTCTGTGACACCAGCCAATGATGTTTGTGAAATGTTTATGAAGAAGGGCGGGCTTTGTGGATGCCGCCATGAGGGATATAAAAGCTTTGTGTTGAGGATGACCGGGCCCTTGCCCTTTCACAGCACGTTCTGTGGGCAACCCCACCAGCTGGTATTAATCAATAAATCTTTGACTTCATCTTGAGCAGTGAAGTTGTTGCGTGGTTTCTCATCCTTGCGCCCGCACGTCCATGCCGCCGTTTTGGTAAGAGGTAACTTGCCACTTGGAGTTCCATAACTCCCAATTTGCTGCTACAAGAGTAGATGCCATTTTGTCTTGTCTCGGGCAGCAAAATATTTTGGGCCAGCCCTAATAGTATGAACGCAAGGGTTTCTCCCTTATTCAGGGCAAAGAAGCAGGTAGTGAACAAAAACATCTTCAAATGATTCATTCACTCTGTTCTAAATAAAGCAGCCACAAGTTTCATTTCCAGATTGACCTTTTCCTCCCTTGAGAGTTTTACTCTGAAAAAGCCCCAGAAGGAATGGCTTTGCCTTTGTTGATCAAACCTAGAATTTCCCAAAACTGTTTACAACAAAGCAGGTGACTTCTGGCTTTAGTCATATATAAACCGTGCAAGGTTTTCTGGGATTATCTGCAAGTAATATTACTTAAGAAAATTACAGGATGGAAAAATAAATAGTCAGCAGGTATTCAGAAATCATCTTCTGTTCCAATATAATGTTTTGAGCAACTGAGGTGCTGTGCTATGAGCAGTAACAGCAGAATGTCATTTGTTAGTAGCATCACTTAACAAAGGGTTCTAATTTCAGTGTTAATGACCTTGTATTCTGTTAATGACCTTGTCACATGGCCACTGAAGTTCGTCGGGGGGGGGGGGCATGGGGAGCCCCACACACAGCATTGCCCCGTTGCAGCTGAGGGCAATCACAGGAGGGAAAGCATTGAGTGTGCGTGGAGTGCTCAACTTCTCCCCATTGAGTCTAATGGCAACACAGTCAGCTTCATATAAAAGTCCTTATTCAAGAAGTCCTTATTCAAGTACATGTTTTCCCACTGGAAAATCCAAAAATGTTCTTTGTAAAAATAAAAATGAAAATCCATCAATATAAAAAAGTCAATAGTAGAATATGAACTTTTTAAACCAAGGCTGGGGAAAGTGTGACCTGTGCACTTCATCAAATTTCTATGGCCATTTTGTGATACACATGGCTCCAGCCCTTCAATTTTGAGATTCTTATTTTTTAAGAGTTCAATGGAAATAGATTAATTTTATTGAAAATTAAATTTAGATCTTTGTTTTTAAAAAAGAAAGAATAATTGTCCCAAAGTATAACAGAATACGCCCTTCATATATGAGGGTGATTTTGTCATGTTTTAACCCCTTTCAGCTATTTTATGCCCAGGAGACAAAATTGGAATTGCAAGCCTGTGCTGGGCCTATAATATTCCAACTTCACTCACAAAATAGTAAAATTTTCTTTAGCCTTCTAGAAGGAGTTTTTTTGCTACAAGCTATTTCAATTGGGGGGGTTTGACGTGTCTTAATTCCAATGGTTGCACATCTCTGACCAAAATGCTATCGAATTACAGGCAGTCCTCGAGTAACAAATATCTGCCTTACAAATAATTCCTAGTTACTAATGGGGGCGAGACAACAGTTCAAGGCAGTGTAAAAGGGGCCTCAGAAGAAAGGTCCCGAGAAATTTATTTAGTTATTTATTTACTTTATTTATATCCTGCTCTTCTCACCCCGAAGGGGACTCAGAACAGATTACAGTACACATACTTGCAGACAATCCCTGCAGTTAAACATATATAGACAACATATATAGATGAACAGAGGCAAACTTCTGGCCACCAGGGGGAGCCGACGCACTCCTCACCTCTCAGCGTTTTCCAGCATCCCTTTGTTGTTTCTTCCGCATTCGTCAGCAATTCCTGGAGTTCTTTTTAATGGCTTCATAAATCAGTCAAAATTTGCGTCCCCACTTTAATGTGGTACCTTTATCTCCTACTTGACAAATGCAACTGTCTTTCGGGCTGCAAAGGTCGACAGCAGGCTACACTTAAGGTCGAGCACCCACCTTGACCCGGGCAGGCCTCGAACTCATGACCTACTGGTCAGAGACATCTTATGCAGGTGACACTTAGCCAGCTGCGCCACATTCCAGAAATGTTCACTCAACTCCAGTTTCTGGGTTATCCCTCATGCTGAAGCCATGAAAACATTTCAGAAGCTGTCAGCTGTATCGAGGAAAAGAATGTACACTAATTCAAGTTAAGAGTGTTATAAATTAAACCCAGTATCTATGAAGGGGAGAATAAATGGTTATCTAATTTATTTATATCAGTCAAGCCTAGCACAAAAGGACATTGCTCAATAGGTAAATGAGGGTTTTCTCTGGGGAAAAAAACACAGATATTCATCTTTCCGTACTAAAGATCCAGGCAAGGCAATAGATTCACATTTCCCAGAAAAGTCAAGGGGGATAATCCAATTAAAATGGGTGGTAAAACTACAGTCAACATTAAACGTAAAACAAAGCCACGAGTGAGTAGTCTCTCTTTCAAAATTAGCCATGCTGTCTGTGAGCAAACTACTTAAGGGGAAGAAGAAATCCCCCAACTAGTTCTTGGAGTGAGGTGGGGTTTATTTCTTAAGAATTACAGCCTGCTCTCTACAAATTTGACAGTTCAACTTTTGTGTATTCCATTATTTGCAGATTTCATTACTGTTTCCATTATCCTAGGTCCTCCAACATGGTTCTAAGGACAACTTCTAGTTGAAGTTGATCATAGAATTTTCCTGGAGGACCTAGAAATTCCCAGAGATAACTTTTCTCTAGGCATCTTAGAACCTCCGGTGATGAATCTCTGGTGAAAGATGACTACGTAATTGTGCTGGAGGACCTAGAAATTCAAAAAAGAAGTAAGAAGGACATGAGTCCAATGCATTACAATTCCCATATGATGAGACCAGAACCCAGGGCTTCATCTACATGCATCTGACAAAATGTTCCCTCTCTGAATTTTTAAGGTCTTGAGGAGGGTATGCCAGAGATTACCAGAGAGTCATCTTAAGGAGTTATTAAGGTCTTCCATGTTGAATCTATGGTAACTTTTGGTAGAGGGTTGTTTATTTCAGCTGTGCCCATATCTTGGGGAGGACTGACTTAGCCACGGTAGTCCACACTCTGGTTACATCCCGCATAGATTACTGCAATGCACTGAACATGGGGTTAGAACATAAGAACATAAGAAGAGCCATGCTGAATCGGGCCTCAGCCCATCTAGTCCAGCATTCTGTGTCACACAGTGGCCCACTAGTTGTACACAGGGATCTCTAGCAGAAAGGAGGGCAAAACCCTCACCTGCTCCCGACCCCCCACAACCAGTACCCGGGGAAAATCCTGCCTGCCTCCATCAACACAGAGGTGGCACTTGGATGTCCATTTCAGTAACTACTGATTCCCTTGGTATCCATGAATCTGGTTGCCTTTGAAGACTGTTCAGAAGCTCCAGGTAGTCCAATGCTTGGCAGCCAGGTTGCTCACTTGTTACGTCCTGAATAATATATAAGAAGTAAAGTTGCCAACTACTACACAATACACAACTCAAAACCAAGTGTCACGATGCACGGACTTGACCGGCCCCTTAATCACACACACAGAGACGGACTGAAGGCTAACTACTTTATTGAATATAAAAACAGTTCAACAGGTATAGTGTCCATAAGAATAGCAAGGTAATCCAAAAGGCTTGAAGCAAACAATGTGCAAAACAGCTTGGCAAGGCAATCCAAAGGCTTAAGCAGGGCTCCGCGCAGCAATGCGGATTCAGGAACAAGGCAAGGTAAATGCAAGGCAAGACTTGGTGGCCACGAGCCAACTTAGCTCCGTAGACCCACTTCGCTACACGTCTGCTCAGAAGAGACGTGGCCGAAGCACTGGGGATTTCTTCCCACGGATGCTATACTTAATCTTTCGGCCGAGGTCCCCGACGCTCTAGGCCCCGTCGTCTCCAATCTCCGCTGACGGACCTCGGCCTGTCTAGGCTGCGGTGCCATCCCCTTCTCCTGGACTCAATGCTACTTCTCCTATCAAAGGTTCGGCCTTGTCTCTCCACAGCTGGGTCCCTATCTCCATGAGAGCTCTCCTCCCTAGAATCTTCCCAGCCGCCTTCTTCCATGTTTTCATTCAGAAGCTCCTGTGACCCTCTTCCCCCCGGATGCTCATAACTTCCACTATCACTGCTTTCAGTTTGCACCTGGCTTTCATCTATGTCTGCATAGGGGTCAAGCCAACTTCCATCCCAAGCCAAGCTTTCAGTGGGAGAGAGGGGCCCAGTGATGGGAAACGCTCCTTCAGGCAACCTCTTCAGAATCTATCTCTGCTGGTGCAGGCCCTAATGCTAATGGCACCCCCGGTGCTGTTCCCTGGTCCCCAGGCACAAACGAGAACTGCTGTGCTACACCAAGGGATATCAAGGTATATCCAAATTGTATTATCACTTGCAAATAAGTATATTTTTAGTATAATAATCATACACAAATTATATAGTCATCTAAAGAGGCGCAACTAAACAGAGTATATATGTATATATGTATATATTTCTAAGCTCGTCATTGGCATTCAAAATAACGATACTCACGGAACCCCGCGATACAGATAGTAAATATACAATGGATGCAATCAGAATGTGGTATCGAATTCTCTGCAGCGTCTATGCAATAAAGTTCCGTCTGTGGAGTGATGCAAATGCTGTCTTCAATAATCTCAATAACCAAATCAAAATAATTGTAATTCCAGGCCGGATGGCCAACCACCAAAATAATTGTAATCCACGGCCCGTTGGCCAAAGCTCTAGCAACCTCTCCAAGAGGGTAATCTGAGGGTTTCGGAGAATCGCTGTGTATACTTCAATAATTCATCTAACTCCGTCTAGTACTCAAAATCGATGGGTAGTCCACCTATGGGTATATCCATGTCCGGTTACCGACCCGTTTCGAGTCCTTCTTCGTCAGGGTGGCCCCACATAAGTTGAAATGCAATTACACATATATCTGCAATATAAATACACTAAATAGTATCACAATATTTAGAGAGATGGCAAAAATAGGGTTGGAGATAAACATTTACTTACCAATTTTCAAATAATAATAAATGCTAAATAGCAACGCTGATATCTCAGCTCTGAAATGAATCGCCCCAATGGCGCTGACCGCTAATCCGGTATAGGCACAAACTCAAAAGCTACTTAAGTACCTAAACTGCGGCGCAAAGATAATCAGAATACACATGTGGTGAGAGCTACCAGGTATCCTTAAAGCAAAATGTCTGTTAAACTTAGAGTCTCGTTCAAGCCGAGCAGTTGCTCGCTTTTAATGCGGATTATCCATTTCCTTTCACATTTTAGAAGGGATGTTTGAATGTCAGCATGAGGGGGTGCATTGACCTGTTGTAAGCCTACAAACTTAAATTCCGGTAAAGAGCGATGTGTCGTCTTAAAATGCCTATACAAGAACGTATCCTCATTGCCTGCCAGGATGCGACATTTATGTTCACCTAATCTCTTCCTAAAAGATCGTTTCGTCATGCCCACGTAAAAGTGGGGGCATGAGCGAAATAATAAGTAAATCGATTTTTCAGAGGCACAGGTGAAGAATTGATCTAATTTGATCGTTTTCTATGTGTATTATGGAATCCTCAGATTTGTAAATTTTTTGGCACAGAAGACTGAACTGCTTGTAAAACTACAACTCCCATCATTCTAGAACTTTGAGATAAAGAACTTGGGGTTATAATGCATATAACCCCAAGGGTTAAGAACATGTTCAGAATTCAAATAGCCTGAGAATCTAAGCCAAATGTTATCTTTTAACCAGTATTTTTTTTCCTTCTTGAGCCCGAATCCTAGGAGAAAGGTGAAAATCAAACAAATAACTAAATGACACATGTGCTCAGAAGCCACTTTGGTGCTGCCCTTTCAGTATCAAGCTCAAGGATATGCTTAGCCTATTTTAGAGTTGTTCCTAAAGAAGTTCATATGGCACTATCCTGGCTCTTTCCTTTTCCTTCCTTCCTTCCTTGATTGCAAGCCCGGATAGGCCGACTGTGCCGCCCTAGGCCCCCCTGTCTAAATGCCGCCCCTGGGGGTGGGGCCTCTTGCGGGGGGCGGGTCCGGCATGAGGGACAAGGAGCCGGGGAGAAGTCCCGCCCCTTGGGCGACTGACATGGATTTCCCCCGCCCCGCCACCTCCTCGCTCGTGTTTGGGGCACGGGCGAGCGAGGTGGTGGCAGCGGGAAAAGCCGCGTCAGTCGCCCTAGTGGAGGGACTTCCCCCGGTGCTTTGTCCTCACGCCAGCAGCGGCTCAGCCCCTCCTCCCTTCAATGAAGGAAGGAGGGATGGAACCGGCATGAGGGAGGAGCCGGGGAAGTCCCACCCCTGGGGCGACTGACGCGGCTTTCCCCCGCCGCCGCCTCGCTCGTGTTTGGGACACGGGCGAACGAGGCGGCAGTGGGGAAAGCCGCATCAGTCGCCCCAGGGCAGGACTTCCCGGCTCCTTCTCCTCACACCGGTTCCATCCCTCCTCCCTTCCCTTCACTGAAGGGAGGAGGGGCGGAGCCGCTGCCGGCGTGAGGGACAAAGCACTGGGGGAAGTCTCACCCCTAGGGTGACTGACGCGGCTTTCCCCGCCGCCGCCTTGCTCGCACCGGTGCCCCTCCTCCCTTCTGCCGCCTCCTCCTCCCGCGACCGAAAGGAAGGCGCGAGGAGGAGGAAGGGAAGTCCCGCCCTCCTCGCCATCTGGGCCGCCCCCTTGCAAAGGAAGGAGGTGGCCAGGAGAGGAGGAGGAATGGAAGCCCGCTGGCGGGCATGCCTGTGCATGCATGCATACCCGCCGGCGGGGCGGGCTTCCCTTCCTCCTCTCCTCCTGGCCGCCTCCTTCCTTTGCAAGGGGGCAGCCCAGGTGGACGATGGCGAGGGGAGGGCGCCATTCCCTCCTTCCCGCCCCCTCGCAGTGCTCTCCCCCGCCCTCTCCCGATGTATGATCACTCTCTCGGGAGAGGGCAGGAGGAAAGCACTACGAGGGGCGGTTACGCCACATCAGGCCGCACCCCCTTCACCGGGCGGAGCAGAGAACGATGTGTAGCACAGCAGTTCTTGTTTGTGCCTGGAGAACTGGGGCTAGGACCCGGGTCCCATTAGCATTAGCCCCTGCAGCTTCAGAACCAGATTCAGAGGATGAGTTGGAAGATTGGGGAGAAGGACAGTTTCCCATCAGTGGACCTCCTTCGCCCACGGAGAGTTTGGCATGGGAAGAATTGATGTTTGGCCCTGACGTAGATTCAGATAACCAGGTGCAAATTGAGGGCAGTGATTGTGGGAGTTATGAGCACCCGGGTGGGAAAGGTTCCCAGGAGCTTTTGAGTCAAAATATGGAAGCAAGCGGCTGGGAAGATCCCAGGGAGGGAAGCTCTCATGCAGATAGTGACCCAGATGGTGAGAGGCAAGGCCGAACCTTTGATAGGAGAAGTAGCATTGAGTCCCGCAGAAGGGGATGGTACCGCAGCCTAGACAGGCCGAGGTCCGTCAGCAGAGATTGAGACGAAGCCTAGAGCGTCGGGGACCTCGGGCCGAAGGATTAAGTATAGGAGTCGTGAACGGATCCTCAGTGCTTCGCCACGTCTCTTTTGGCGTGAAGCGAAGTGGGTCCACGGAGCTAAGTGAGCTAGTGGTCATCAAGTCCTGCCTTGCATCTGCCTTGCCTTGTTTCCTGATCCGCAGTGTTGCGCGGAGCCTTGTCTTGTTTCCTGATCCGCAGTGTTGCGCGGAGCCTTGCCAAGCCTTTGGATTTTGCCACGTTTGTTTTGGACATTATTGCTTCAAGCCTTTTGGATTACTTGCTATTCTTTTGGACAATATCTTTTGAACTGTTTTTATATTCAATAAAGTAGTTAGCCTTCAGTTCGTCTCTGTGTGTGTGATTAAGGGGCCGGTCAAGTCCGTGCATCGTGACACGATGAAACAGGGTGGATCTTCATGTCCGCAGGGAGTTGTAGTTTGAAAGCCACAGGCCCCACCTTCTCCAACACCTTGTAAGGGCCCAAAAACCTCGCATCCAACTTGCGGCTAGGCCTCTGCGTGGGTAGGTTCTTGGTAGACAGCCAAACGGTATCCCCCACCAAGATCTCAGGGCCCTCCTGGCGCCGCCGATCAGCCATGCGCTTGTAATCTGCCTTGGCCTGGTCCAATTGAGTACGTAGCAAATCCTGAGGCGCCGTGAGCTCCCGGGCCAATCTTCTGCCGCCGGCACTTCCCCAGACGGGTCAACCGGAGGGTAGAACCGAGGGTGGTGTCCATAGTTAGTAAAGAAAGGAGTCTCCTTGATGGATTCCTGCGTCGCATTGTTGTAGGCAAACTCCGCCAAAGACAACAAGGACGCCCAGTTGTTCTGCTGATAGTTGACATAGCACCACAGATACTGTTCCAAGGTGGCGTTAACCCTTTCGGTTTGGCCGTCGGACTGGGGGTGATGAGCCGTGGACATCCGTACATCAATCCCCAGCAGCTTCTGGACAGCCTTCCAGAACTGGGAAGTGAATTGGGTGCCGCGGTCCGTCACCAAACTCTGTGGAAGTCCATGCAACCGAAACACATGTTGCACAAACATATCAGCAGTCTCTTTGGCAGTAGGCACCCCCACACAGGGAATGAAGTGTCCCATCTTGGTGAAACAGTCCACCACTTTACCAGGATCGTGGTGAAACCCCTTGGACTTGGGCAGGTCGGGTGATGAAATCGGCCGAGATCATCTTCCAGGGAGCGGAAGGGGTCGGAAGCGGCTGGAGCAAACCGGCCGGCTTGCCCCCCTGGTTCTTGGCCCGCTGACACACAGGGCAAGAGCCCACATAGTCCTCCACATCCCTCCGCACTTTAAGCCACCAAAAACTCGGGTAACACCAACTGAAGGGTCTTGAACAGCCTAAAATGACCTGCGGCCCGGCTATCGTGGCAAAGCTTGAGAATGTCCTCCGCTCGGGCCCCGGGAAACATAGACAGAGTCGCGGTGGTAGAGCACCCCGTTCTTTACCTGGAAAGGGGGCTTGCACCCCTTGGTCAGCTGCTCTTGCACCCAAGGGTCAGTCTATTGGCGCGCCTGACCCGATCACTCAGAGGTCTCTTGTCCCCAGGGGCCGGCGGCCACTGGAGGGTTCACAGGGGCCGCCCGAGCAGCCGCAAAGTTCTCCGCTTTCAGCAGACGGGCCTCGGAAAGCCCTTCTTCGCCACGAACATACTCTGGCTTCCGAGACAGAGCATCCGCTTGCTTGGTCTGCTTGGGGGTCACATAGTGGATGCGGAGATTGAATCTCTCAAAGAACAGGGACCATCTCTGTTGCCTCTGGGTCAATTTGCGCTGGGTCTTCATGTGCTCCAAATTCCGGTGGTCAGTGTGAACTTCCACCGGGAATTTGGCCCCTTCAAGGAGGTGTTGCCAAACTTCAAAGGCGACCTTGATGGCCAGGAGCCCTTCTCCCAAATGGTATAGTTCTTTTTCCTCGAGCCGTCAGCTGCCGGGAGTAGTAGGCACAGGGCAACAAGTCCGGTCCCCTGTGGCTGTAGCAGGATCGCTCCCACCGCTACATCC